>JAGFNQ010001466.1:357185-379156 GCA_024364735.1 Boesenbergia rotunda | reverse complement strand
GAATGATGTGGTCGAGAGAACGATATAGAGACCTCAGCTTTCGAGTTAATCTGTTTGAGTTTTTTGCTACGCTATAAGAAGAGGAATTTGTTGATTGGATTAACGAAGTGTAGAGCATGTTTTATTATAAGTGTCTGATCATGTGAAAGTGAACCTAGTTGCCATCAAATTCAAAGATCGAGCATTAGCATACTGAGAGTAGTTGTGACACTCATGAGGCAGACAACGCAAAGCCAAAATTACAAATTGAGAGATGAAAAAAAAAAATTAAAGTCACTTTTTCCCTTCGATTACAGTCGAAACTTTGTTTCAGCGACTTCATGTGTTAAGGCTGTTGGGACAATCTATGATCCGGAGTGACCATGTGTTTTGATGTTTGGGCAAAGGGTTTAAGTTAGGTTTACCCTTGTGATCTAAAATGTGAATGTGAGTGTGCAGGATTGCAGGTTACACACATGTTTAGGTCGTGGGCTTGTGTGCACCCGAGGGACCATGGATAGCAGGGACGATGAGCTGAGAGGCGCCGCAGACTTCGAGGCATGCGTGAAGGATGACATGGAGGCAAGCTGGAGGCTTGTGTGCGCATCCGAGGGACGGGAGCCAAAGATGAAGAGGGCGCGAAGGCAACAGTCGAGGCTGCTGGTGAAGAGTCAGCTGAGTGGTGAGGGTACGAGTGCTGAGGGAATGTACTCGGGGAAATCCTAGGGGTCGAGTGCTGAGAGAATTCTACTCGGGAAGGGAAAGACCTAGGTGGCAGTCGACTGGGCCCCAGGCAGTCGACTGATGAAAGTGGCAGAAAGATCAGTCGACTGTTGTGGGGGCAGTCGACTGGTAGTAGCCACAAATTCGAACGTTGGGCTTGCAACGGTCGAGTTTAAGTGGGGGCAGTCGACTGGTAGCGGATTTTTTCAGCCTTGAGACCTATTTAAAGGGGATCGGGTTTGGCTCAGAACCTTTGACGAAATGAGCTTGGTTAGAGCTCATTAGTAGTCTTAGTGCTCAGGAAGTGTGTCCGAGTTTGTGGCGAGGTTTCTCCACCCACAAGGAGCTACACGAGCTAGCTGGAGAGCATCCGGGGAGTGATCCGCCGAAGGATCGAGGGATCGTCCACCTCACGGACTGTCGTGTAGTAGGAGCTTCATCTCCGAACCACGTAAAAAGGTTGGTGTTAGCGTTTGTTTTATTTGTATTAGTTTTGTTTCCGCTTGCGCACGCTAACATCGTAGGAAGACGAATCAAGACAATCGAAAGTTGCTATTCACCCCTCCTAGCAAGTCGAACACGATCTAACAAGTGGTATCAGAGCGTAGTGTGCTCATCTACGAACTAACCGCCGGGAGAGCAAAAGGTGCTAGAGGAAGATGGAATCAGAAGGGCCACTTGAATGGGATACTAGGATTCCACCTCCATACGATCGAGATGATTTCAATTATTGGAGGAAGCGGTTGGAGACATGGTTCCAAATGGATTGAGATCATTGGACGGCATTGGAAGTGTCATTTGAAGCTCCAACGGACAAGAAGGGGAAACGCCTCCGACCTCGGTATTGGACCAAGAGCCAAACGGAAGAAGCGGAGGCGGATAAGGTGGTAACTAGGATTGAATTGAATTTATTACCTTCACATATTGTGTCAAATGTAGGGAAGTACAAGAATGCATATGAGCTATGGAGGAAAGTGATAGCTCTACATGAGATTCCGACACAAGGACAAGAAGAAGAGGAGAAAAAGGACCGATCGGAGGGTTAGTCAAGGTCAGCATCCGAAAAGGAAGAGAAGGAAGAAGTGTTCACATCCTCAAGTGCGGAAGCAATTGAAAAAGTCTTCACATCAAGGATTGAGGGAGAGGAAAGACCATCCTCAACACCGGAGCAAGAAGAAGCTTCCACCTCCACCAAAGCAAAATCAAAGGAGCACATAATTTGCTTTGGATGTAATCAAAAGGGGCACTACAAGGACAAGTGCCCATTGGGTAAGAAAAAGAAGGTAAACTCTAAACTCAATTCAAATAATTTGAAAACTAACATGAGTTGTAGAGACGGAGCAAAGAAGGATAAGAAGCATATAATTTGCTTCACGTGCAGTGAGCGTGGACATTACCACACCAAGTGCCCGAAGAAAGGAAAAATCAAGAAATTGGCACACTTGAAGAAATTGGAGAAGAAAAGGAGCTCAAGTCAAGGGGGAGCGTCAAAGGTAAACGGGAAGGTAATTTCGTATTTAAAATTCAATCCAATTTCAAATTCTTACATGCTCGTTACGAATAATCATGGATTCAAATATCATGATAGTAGGGTTAATATTGTAGATCAAAACCCTAGGAAAATCATGCATCATGATAAATCCAAGACCTTTAGACCTAAGGATCAAGGCAAAAATCCCAAGAAGGGGAGACATATGCCTAGAAAGGTGGGTTGGTCTAGGAATGTCCAGGGAGGACATGTGGATACTAGGTTTGAGAACCTAGAAAGGGAAAATCAAGCATTGAGGGAAAAGCTTGATAGGTTGGAAAAG
This sequence comes from Boesenbergia rotunda, assembly GCA_024364735.1. NCBI lineage: Eukaryota > Viridiplantae > Streptophyta > Magnoliopsida > Zingiberales > Zingiberaceae > Boesenbergia > Boesenbergia rotunda. Next base: position 376,643 of record JAGFNQ010001466.1, on the reverse strand, counting down.
ACCCTAGAAAGATTCACGGTTGGATCTAAGGGTTTAGATATAATGTTGGGTGGTCTAAAACCCAACAATGATAGATCGGGATTGGGATACCGATCTAAGGTCTCCAATGCCGATGGAAAGAAATATGCTAGGGTAGCATATGATTATGGCAAGGAGGGGAAGTCCAAAAATGGCAAGGGGGTGTCATTTAAAGGGAAAAAGAAGAACTTAACCAAGGACAAGGTGTCTAAGGTTAAGAAGATTGAGGTTGTAGGCCAAGAGTCACCGGGGGAACACCGGTGTGGTCTAGTATTTGTCGAGTCACCTAGGGAGGTGGCTAGGGCTAAGAGCTCAAGGGGAAGCTCTAGGAGCCTTTGGGATATAGGTAAATGGATCTCGGGAGGTGGTCTCCGGAGGTGGTCTCCTAGAGGTCTAGATGGATCATGGAGTGTGCCAAAGGAATTGGAGACGGACTTGAGTCTCAATTCTTGGGTTTTGGCACGGTGATTTTGAGTTTCATGCATGGAAATATAACATTGGGATCATAAAGCATGAAAGTTGGTTTTTGATGAATAAATGTCATATAAATCACTGCTAGGGATGCAATGTGGATTGGTATGGGCAAAGACATCAAGAGGAAACCAAAATTAGGACTTTAAGTCAAGGCTTAATTGAATTAATTAGGTAGTTTAGGATTTTGTGTCAATCTTGGGAACGGTGATAGATACATTTTTGGATATATTTTTCCCAAGTAAATATGGGTACCACAAAATTTGGGAATTTTTGGAGATTTGTGGAATTTCTGGCGCATTTCTGAAGTTGGGTTCAGAAAGCTAAAAATTGAGTCTTCAAAGTGCCAGTCGACTGGTAACTGTACCAGTCGACTGGTAAAGGCTGGAAAATGGGTTTCAGCTCTTTTAAGGTGTCCAAATGAGGTAAAATAAGTGTGGAACCTTGTGGGGGGTTAGTACACTGTGTTTATAATCATTTAGGGGTTAAAGAGTCCAATAAGGGAGAAATTGTTGGAGTCTTTTAATGTATGGCAGAGGGGGAGAAGTGTTGGGTTTAATTTGGGAAACCAAACACGCCTTTGCAAGAAACCCTAGATTAAGGGGAAGCTTAGGTAAAGGGGGAGCATGATTGCTCCATTCTTGGCGTAAGGGGAACCTTGGAAAGGTTCTTAAAAAGCCTTTGTAAGTCCAATGTAGGGGGAGCCTTGGGAAAGTTTTAAAAAGCCCGTTTTGGTAAAAAGTCCTAACTTGGGGAGGTTAGGTGTGGGGATGCTTTGGAATAGCATCCATGTTTGCATTGCATATGCATTGGCGGTATAAGTCCAAGGTGGAGTCTGGGCAACGTAAGTCCAAATGTTTGTTTAGCATTGTTGTTGCTATTTGTTGCTATTTGTTTTCCCTAACTTAAACGTATTGCTAAACATCAAAAAGGGAGAGATTGTTGGGGCAATCTATGGTCCGGAGTGACCATGTGTTTTGATGTTTGGGCAAAGTGTTTTAGGTTTACCCTTGTGATCTGATATATGTATGTGAGTGTGCAGGATTGCAGGTTACACATATTGACTTAGCTGGACGGCTACAGGTACGGTGAAGGTTGGCATGGAAGCAAGTCATGGGCTTGTGTGCACCAGAGGGACCATGGATAGCAGGGACGATGAGCTGAGAGGCGCCGCAGACTTCGAGGCATGCGTGAAGGATGACATGGAGGCAAGCTGGAGGCTTGTGTGCGCATCCGAGGGACGGGAGCCAAAGATGAAGAGGGCGCGAAGGCAACAGTCGAGGCTGCTAGTGAAGAGTCAGCTGAGTGGTGAGGGTACGAGTGCTGAGGGAATGTACTCGGGGAAATCCTAGGGGTCGAGTGCTGAGAGAATTCTACTCGGGAAGGGAAAGACCTAGGTGGCAGTCGACTGGGCCCCAGGCAGTCGACTGATGAAAGTGGCAGAAAGATCAGTCGACTGCTGTGGGGGCAGTCGACTGGTAGTAGCCACAAATTCGAACGTTGGGCTTGCAACGGTCGAGTTTAAGTGGGGGCAGTCGACTGGTAGCGGGTTTTTTCAGCTTTGAGACCTATTTAAAGGGGATCGGGTTTGGCTCAGAACCTTTAACGAAATGAGCTTGGTTAGAGCTCATTAGTAGTCTTAGTGCTCAGGAAGTGTATCCGAGTTTGTGGCGAGGTTTCTCCACCCACAAAGAGCTACACGAGCTAGCCGGAGGGCATCCGAGGAGTGATCCGCCGAAGGATCAAGGGATCGTCCACCTCACGGACTATCGTGGAGTAGGAGCTTCATCTCCAAACCACGTAAAAAGGTTGGTATTAGCGTTTGTTTTATTTGTATTAGTTTTGTTTCCGCTTGTGCACGCTAACATCGTAGGAAGACGAATCAAGAGAATCGAATGTTGATATTCACCCCCCTTAGCAAGACGAACACGATCTAACTAAGGCAGGGTGCAAGATCGATCGATGATTATGCGAAGGAGTTTGACCAATTAATCCCGAAATGATTTATATGAGACAGAGGAGAAATGGTGATATGATATTTAGGGGGTTGCATAAGCCCTTACAAGATGACCTCAGTCTTCATTCATTATGGACTGTTTCAAAGGCATACCAACCTGCAATGGGAGAAGATGAAATAAAATAAAATAAAATCACGTTTTCCCTTCGATTACACTCAAAACTTTGTTTCAGCGACTACATACGTTAAGGCAGGGTGTAAGATAATTATGCGAAGGAGTTTGACCAATTGATTGCTTAGAATGATTTATATGAGACAGAGGAGTAAATGGTGATATGATATTTTAGGGATTGCATCTGCCCTTACATGATGTCCTCAGTCTTCATTCATTATGAATTGTTTCAGAGGCATACCAACCTGCAATAGCCGTTGAAAAATAGCAAAACAAAAAACCAATCATCAGGGCCGACTAAAATAGTCGACCAGTTCACCCTCGGGATTCACATCCTATCCAGCAGCCACTGCAAGTTAATTCTAATTCCACTATCAAGTGTTTTCATTATGGTGAACAAGGGCATAGAGCAATCAAATCTAGAAACCCACTAATCAAAAAGGCAAAACTTTGTTGATTGAGGAAGACGTGGAAGGTGAGACAAAGGCAATTAACGAGCTGATGTATGATGATGATGATGAAGTTGACAATGTGATTGATGGCGATGGTCATGAGACTTTAGTCGTTCGCAAGAGTCTACTAACTCTAAGGGTGATTTGGGAATGATTGGTTGAGAACTAATATTTTTCACACGACCTGTACAGTTGCAGACATAAAGTCTATAACATGATCATTGAAAGTTGTAGTTGTGAGGATGTTGTATCCAAAGAGGCTGTCTAGAAATTACAGTTCAAGACGAACTGTCATCCTAAGTCATACAAGTTGTCATGGCTGAATAAAGCTAAGAGGTAATAGTAGATAGGTGATGCCTCATATCTTTTTCATTTAACAAATATTATGATAGTGCTTGGTGTGGCGCTGTGTCTATGGATGCATGTCATGTATTGTTGGGTCGACCTTGGCAATATGATCGTAGTGTTATTCATGATGGCAATACGTATACTCTTAACATCAAGGGTAAAAAGATTGTGTTGGTGCCCCGTCAAGAAGAAACCACTCCTATCCCGTAGCCAATACTTAACTTACTTTTTATGTCCAAGTTTTTAGATGAGATGGAGCATAGAGACGTAGTCTATGCTTTGCTACCTTGCAAAAACAATGCAATAGTCATAGACTCTGCTAGTAGATTTTGCCAAGTTTCAGAGGATCTTCCTCCTAGCTACCACCTATGAGAGATATCCAGCATTAAATTGACTTTGTCTTGTGGTCAAGTTTGTCTATCAACCAGCATATCGCCTCAACTCGAGGCTAAAGAATTACAGCAACAGGTGGTATAGCTATTGGAAAGGGGTGGTATTCGTGAGAGCATAGGCCCATGTGTAGTCCTTGCCATGCTCGTGCCAAGAAATGATGCCAAGAAATTCTAGTTACAACTTGGAATTATAAGTCATAGTTCAGTGCTTGAAGCATTGCGTCACTACCTAGTACAAGAGTTTATTCTGTTTACTAATCACAAGGCCCTATGGTACATTAATGCCCAACACAAGTTGAATAGACGACATACTAAGTGGGTGGCTTACTTGCAATAGATAACCTTTACATTGAGGTACTAAGCAAGGAGTCTAAACCATGTCGAAGATGTCCTAGGTTGTCGTTCTTCACTATTTACCACCATGAGTACTAAAGTGGCTTTGAGGCTTTCGCAGACATACATGCAGCTAACCCATCCTTTGGGAGGCTATTCTAGAAAGTAAATGATAGTCATTTGATTTTATTTTGCATAATGGTTATCTGTTTCGTGGATGACAAGAAATTATAAGAGTTTAGAGACACTTTGGTTATGATAAAACATTGACCCTTATCTCTTCTAACTTTATTGGCCCGAGTTGATAGTGATGTAACTTATTTTATGGACCAATATTATGTATGCCAACAGTCTAAGGGAATTCTCACCAATGCAATCTTGTATACTCCCTTACCTGTTCCTGAAGCTCCATGGTATGTCAGCATGAATTTTGTATTAGGCTTACCTTGCACCCATCGAGTCTCGAATTCTATCCTAGTTGTGGTTGACGATTTTCCAAGATGACCCATTTTATAACTTGCAAGAAGACTATGGGTGTTGTCCACATTACCATCTTTACTTCAAAGAGATCATGCGTTTACATGGTATTCCTCGATCCATGACTTTAGATCATGATACCAAGTTCATCAGTCATTTCTAAAAGAGCTTATGATGAAAACTGAGAACATAGTTAAACTTTAGCATCCCTACCATCACCAGACAGATGGTTAGAATGAGGTGATGAATCGGAGTTTGGGCATATTTTGAAGTGTTTGGTAAGAACTAAGTGGAAGCAATGAGATTTGACATTACCTCAAGCAAAATTTGCCAATAACAGATTAAAAAAAGGCAATGGTTTAAGTCCTTTTGAGGTTATCTACTCATCTAGGGTACTAGACTTACACCCTATGCTACATATAGGATGATTTAATCCTAAAGGAGATGAGATGGCAAAGCATCTTCAGGATATTTATAAGCAAGTGGAATAGGTTATTCATGAGAACAATACCAATACAAGACTCAGGTTGACAATCATCGTCGTTAGGTACTTTTTTATGTTGGAGATTCTGTTTGAGTTGTATTAACTCATTATCGTTTTTCTGTTGGCGAATAATAAGCTTAAAGATCGAAAAATTGAACTTTGTGAGATATTACAAAAGATCAATGATAATTCTTACAAGTTGTGTCTTCCTAGTCACTGAAAGACTTATGATGTTTTTAATGTGAAGCATTTAAGTCATTGTTTTGAGGATTCTGATGGCACTACTGTTAGTAATAGGTAATAAATTACAGTAGCTTAATTACCTCTATAATCAATTCTCTAATAAAGGTTGTATATACTCTAATAAATAGGAGATTTAGGTTGTCATATTTAGGTTCAATTACCTGTAATTGATTCCCTAAAAAAGGTTGTATATACTCTGATTTAGGGTACCATATTTAGGTTCCTAGAATTACTCAATGGATTTATTTTCCTTGTAATTGTATAATTGGCAGTCTTACATATATAATGAAAGACTTTCTCTAAGGAGAAGACAAAGTTTTGAGACCAATTTATCATGGTATCAAAGCCAACATCCAAGAAATCATAGTCTTCTTAGTTATAGCCTTAGTGATTATGGAGAAGTCAGATCATGTCTGTGTCAAATTTACTAGGAAAAAGTATGTTGTCCGGGAGTTTTCGTTGCAGACATTTCTCAAGAGTAAGGAGTTGTGGGGTCATTTAGATGGCAACACCAAAGAAAGAGCTACTACTGCAGACAGCTTGGGCTGCTAAAGATAATGGATTCTTCTTTCTATGGAGCCACATCTAATTCTTTCTTTACGCACCCATAAGTTTGCAAAGGCAATGTGGGATCATCTCAAGCAAGTCTATAATCAAGATAACAATGCAAGGCACTTTCAACTTGAGTTAACCATTGCTAACAATACTCAAAGGGGATCTAACCGTTTAAGTTCTCTGACTTTGTGAAATGATTATTCAGATCTTGTTATAACTAAGGTCTCTGCAGAAGGTGTTGAGGCAGTACAACACGTACATAAAACTAGTCAAAGAGATCAATTTCTAATGAAACTGCGACCAGAATTTGAATATGTTCGTGCCTCTCTATTAAATAGAGATCCTGTTCCAACTTTGGACATTTATTGTGGCGAACTTTTGCATGAAGAACAACATATCAATACTCAGGACATCATAGAGCAAACTCGTGTTACTTCTAATAATGTTTCAGTTGCATATGTTGTATATGACAAGGGAAAAAGAAAAGGACGAGACATGAGCATCACACAGTGCTATAGCTGTAAAAAAATATGGCCATATTACACCTCACTGCCTTGAGAAATTTTGCAACTATTGCAAGCAATCTAAGCACATTATTAAAGAGTGTCCTCATTCTCCTCGCTCCAACAAATCCTATCATGTTGTTGTTACTACTGGTACTTGGCAACATACAATCTCAGCTATTGCTACAACAACTCCTGCTGCTGCCCTTCCGCCAAAAGCACCTCCTCTTACTCGAGAGTCAGTGCAGGAAATGATCGTGCAAGCATTTTCAGCACTTGGACTTCAAGGTACTGATTCTGTATCTATTTTGTGGATCGTAGACTCAGGTGTCTCTAATTATATGACTAATTCTTCTCATGGATTAAGCAATATCAAAGACTATTGGGGTTCTTCATTTATTCAAACAGCTAATGGTAGTGATCTACCTATTGGCAGTGGGTGATGTATCTTCATCTTTTATGGATGTTTTTGTATCACTTAATCTTTCTGTGAAATTAGTATGGTCAACTTGTGGATCAAAATTGTGATGTTTATTTTACTCATAATAGTTGTGTTGTGCAAGATCGGATATCAGAGCAGTTGATAGCGAAGGGGCCTAAGCATAGACGTTTGTTTTTTTTCATTTTTTTTTTTTGCAATTTCCTATTCCTCACAGTTTTTCCTCATCTTTTGTCCAAGCATTAATTTGTAACAAGTCTAGAGTGTCCAATAAAGTCTGGCATAAGCGTCTTGGTCATCCTAACTCTAGGATTCTTTCTCATTTGTTGAAATCTAGTCTATTAGATAAGAGAGTGCATCCTTCTACAATGTTTTCTGATTGTGCAACTCATAAACTTGGCAAAAGTAAAATTTTATCCTTTCCATCTTAAGGTAAAAGAGCTACACATAGCTTTGAAATAATATATAGTGATATTTGGGGAATTAGCCCTACAATCTCTCATGCTCATTACAAATATTTTATGACCTTCGATGGCTATAGCAGACATACATAGGTTTATTTTCTGCGTCACAAATCAAAAGTGTTTTCTATATTCAAACTATTTGTAGCTCCTGTTGAAACTCAATGTTCAACTCATATACAAATTCTTAGGTCTGATTCAGGCAGGGAATATATGTCTCATGAGTTCCAATCTTTTCTACAATCTAGAGGAATTATCTCTCAATGTTCTTGTCCTTATACTCCACGGCAAAATGGAATAACTGAACGAAAGAATTGTCATCTTTTAGATGTTGTTAGGACTTTGCTAATTGAGTCAGAAGCACTCACAACCACCATTTTTCTCATCAATAGACTTCCTTCTACAGTTTTAGATTTTGTATCTCCATATTTTAAATTGTATCATCGTCATCCTACCTACACAAATCTTCACATTTTTGGGTGTGTTTGTTTTATGCCTGCCTTTTTGTACTATGATTCCACTTCCAACCGGGTTTATATTTCAAGTAATATTTTATTTTTTAAAAATCAATGGTTCTTTTCTCTATCTTCTATCTCTACCGTCTTCTTTTCAGCTCTTGTCTTTTTTTATGACATTTCTAGTGCTCCTAATACTTTATGTTGCAAGATTAAAGCCAGGCATTGTTTACCATTGAAGATCTTCCATGTTGACCCCTTCCACACCTGCCTTGCCAGCTGGTCCCTTGTGGCATTCCATAAGAATTACTCCTCCTGATCGATATGGATTTCCATCCCATAACACGAGTAATCCTACATCTGCCCTCTCGGCTACTCTCTCTTCCATTATTGTTCCTACTAGATACTCACAGGCAGTCAAAGAGGAATGTTGGCAACGGGTCATGCAAGAAGAATTATGCGCTCTTGAAGCTTAATAAGACTTGGAAAGTGGTTCATTGTCCTACTGGTGTAACTCCACTTGGCTATAAATGGGTTAATTATATTAAGGTCAAATCTGATGGGAGTTTAGACTAGTACAAAGCCCACTTAGTTGCTCTTAGCAATAATCAAGAATATGAAGTTAATTATGAGGAGACTTTTGCTCCAGTAGCCAAAATGACTACCATACGCACTATTTTGGCTATTACGACTTCACAAAATTGCAGTTTGCATCAAATGGATATGAAGAATGCATTTCTTCACGGAGATTTCAAGGAAGATGTTTATATGTGTCCTCGTGCAAGTTTAATTTCTAACTCTACTTCTGCCGTGTGCAAATTGCGTTGCATGGTCTAAAACAAGCACTCGTGCATGGTATGAGTAATTCACTTCTACCTTATTCAAGTTTGCTTTAATAAAAAGCAAGTTTGATGCATCTTTATTCCTTTACACGACCGAGCAAGCTATTGTCATTCTTTTAGTATATGTTGATGATATCATAATCACAGGTACTCAGGACTTGGTGGCAGCTGCTGGTCTCCAAGATTCTATTCCCCTTGATACTCCGATGGAGCTTAATATCAAGCTACGAAAAGTAGAGGGTGATTTGTTATCAAATCCTGCATCCTATCAACAACTTATTAGCAACCTAATCTATCTTATTATTTCTAGACCTGATATCTTGTATGCAATACAAGTTAGTCAGTTCCAGACACCTGCACATGGCTGCAATTTGTAGAATCATTTGCTATGTCCATGCACAGTTTCTTGTAGAATTTTTTATCTTGCTTCTACTTCACTTGATCTTGTGACAGATAGTGATGCTGATTATGTAGGGTGTAGTGACATAAGGCGTCCTACAACAGGATGGTGTATGTTTCTTGGATCAGCTCTTATTTCCTGGAAAAGTAAGAAATAGGACCGTGTTTCTAAGTCCGGCAAGGTACGATTTCAATTTGAAGCGTACCGGAGGCGTCACAAGAGCGAGACGCTTCGCAAGGTGAAAGAGTTGTGAGTGTCCCAGAGGAGCCTCCAACCATCTCGCAAAATGCCACAGCGCACAGTATTGGAGTCGCAAGCTCCTCGCTCTCTCATTTGTTCTTAACGTCGTAGTCTTGGCTTGCAATCTTGTTCTTATAAAAACAAGCCAAATCAAAAGCCGAGCTCCTCTCACATTTGTTTCACCCATAGTTTACTCCACGGTTTAAAATAACTTTCCGTGTCTGGCGAAATGGGTGAAGCTTACCGTTCCGCCATAGCCCAACACCGGAAGTGCAGCCGACACCTGTAGTGGGGTCGACCCAAGTGACCTCCGCGTGGTCATGGAAGCATCGCGGCCCTACGACAACCCTTGCGTGGTCGCAGAAGCGTCGTGACCTTCGCGGGAGAACCGTGACGCCCTAGCGACCCCCGCAGGATCGTGGAAGTGTCACGAGGCGCCGACAACCCCCACCGAGTCATGGACGTGGTGACCCCAGCAGGGTCGCGGTGGAGACAAGCGACGGCAACTGGTGGGTCGTGCTCGGGTGCAAGGCGACTTGTGGAGGGGAGGGTATGTACGAATTATTAACCAATGAAATCATTAAAAACTTACATTAATTATTTTAATTAACTCTTCATAGTAAAAGAGATCATTTAAATAGGCATAATCAAATCCTAATATATTTATCCCATTAATTTAACATATATATTTTATTTTTTAAAATTTTGAAAATATATAATCAAATTTACATTTATATTTATGTATCATATAATCTCATATATTTTTTAAAAAATATTTTTTTAAAATATTTAAATTAATTTTTTTTAAATTAATAGATTTTATATTTAACAAATACTGATATCATGATACCAAAACCGTATCGTTTCGATCCAGGACCAAAATCTCGACATGGGTCGAGATTTAAACCATGGTTTACTCTAGTGTTGTGTTGGTGTATTGGCTTTAATTCGAAGACCCTACTTTTTTTTATTCCATCTAGTTCAAAGTGGTTTCATGAAAAAGATTGTACTGAAATAGATAGAACATAGAAAATTAAAAATCAATAGAAATTTGTATTAATGGCCCCTAAAACAGTAGAAAGTAAGCTCTTTAGTTGCACCCAAATGCCTCTACAGCTAAACACATCAGAGAACCTAACAGAGGACTGCCAGGAGTGGATTCGAATACACAAGGATTTTATGTTTTATGATTTTTTTTATAAATAATTAGATTTAATTGGTGATGACATGACATTTAAGGTGATTAAATTACTGACTAGGCACAATGCCACATCATCACTTATCCGTAACTTAACAAAAATCTAACATCGTGATAAGTTCTGCTTTTAAAAAGTTTGTAATAGATTTGTTATTCTTGAAAGTTTGTGTTTCATGATGATAACTAATAACTTATATCACATTATATATCCCACATAAGCCTAAGTGCATAATCCTTAGTCAATAAACACCTATTAGGCCTTCCTTCCACGAGCAGTACAACACCACTAAACACCACAAATCATGTTCCTCTTCCTTTCTGAACAACAAAAGCAATTAAGTCCACCTCCCCGCCACAACATCATGAAATTTCAAACTCCCCTCCCTCTTCTAATGGTCATCAAACTCCCCTCTTTCTCAACTTGCAATGCCATCAATGTCTCATTGTCAGTTAAGCCCTACATGAGGTGGGCAAGCTTGTCCCATCTTTTCTTCCTCTTGCTCTCATAGATGATCTGATTGCTTGAACCTGTTTGTCAAATCCATCTCGATTGTAGATACATGAGGAGCACCTCCTAATTCCTAAGTAACAGAGACTTTAAGAAGTCCTATACCTTGATTTATCATTTTCATTATCTTATCCACCTATAATAAGGTTTTTTAACTTCATGCAGTGTTTTTACAAAATGGAAAAATAGCACCACTTCTCTCTTTATACTGAAACTACCTATGTTTCAATAACTAAACTCCTCTTTCCAATTATTTTGATGACCTAAACTTGTTTATTTAACCAAAAAAAAAACTATAAGAACGGATTTGTGTAGTTAAAAATGCCAAAAATTACTTGATGGTCATTTTCAACACAAAGTTACATATTTTGATGAACTTGAACACTCTACCTCAAGCACCCAAGTAGACTTTGCCATAAATTTCTAACTAAAATAACATGCTTTAGTTTATACATAAGTTTTTGGTCAAAACACGTTCATAATTTATTTCAACACAAAAATATCCATTTCCAATCAAAGCGACATGAGACTCCTAGGAAGTATTTGTCTTTTGTATTTCTTTTTTGGTTGACCAAAATTCATTATTATGGGCCATCAATGTGATTGATTATTTTCAATTCAAAGAGAAATTTTTTTATTGCCCCAAAAATGCCTAAACATTTCACCTAATATTCACTTTGAAGTGCATTATGATTTTCTAACCACAATGATATCATTGGGCACACCTAGTGGGATAAGGTTGAGTTGTTATTATTGTTGTAATGATATCATTGGGCCGTGAAAGAATTTTTTTTTGCCCATAGTTCCTTCATAGAGCATTTCAACTCAATTTTCTAGGTATTCCTCTCACTCTCACAAACCCTACTAATATTTTAAAAAAATGAGAAAGTTTAGGCCATAAAAAAAAGGAAAGAGAGATTTAGCTAGCAACCCAAGGGTATTTTAGGAATGGGAAAAAATAAAGTACATGATTTGGATAAAAATATGGATCACAAAGTTGAAAATATAAAAGTGGAATATCCATTTTCATTTATAATATAATCAACTTCATAAGTCACTTTCTTCATTGTTTTGTGTTTCAAGCTTAAAATGTGTGAACAAGATAAATCCTAAATCTTCTTGAATACATAGTGACCGGCTATATTTAACATAAGGACGGATTAGTATGTGTCATATCTTCTAGAGAGCATGGAACGAGTCCTTAATCGTTGCCTCAAAATGCCTCTACATGATCTAAAGGTACTAGTAGTGGTTTGATAATAATTGCTAACAAGATAGATTATTTTGCAAGCATTAAAAAAAATCATTAGCAGAACAGTTGTTAACAAAGTAGATCATCAGTAATTACGAAAAAATAGCACTTGTGTTGAGCATATAATATAATGGAAAATAAATAATTCATGAAATGAAGAACTAAAGAATGCTAAGAGTGGAGTTTGAATCCAAAAATTTCAGAAAAGCAATAAGAGCTATGAGAGGAATTTAATGCTCATTAGCCTTAGGCATGAACCTGTAATGAAAGAACACTCCAGTCCTGTAATATTTTCCCAAGCTTGCGACGTTGCCATGCAGTGTTTGCACAAAGTATTTTAAGCAAATTGATTATCAACTGTATATTTGTAAAGAATAGAAAAAGTCATAAAAATTGAATGGAAGCAGTATGAAAGGATGTAAGAGGATTCACAGCACCAATGATGTTTCTATGGGTTCATATATAAATATACCCTCAACTTAACAATATTGGATTGTTTATAATAACTTTTTTTCACTATGTATCAATTTTTACATAACTTGTCATAAAGTTATTATCCTCAGATTAATGAATCATTTAGCTTGATGAAATGGACAACAAACATCCGATTCCTCTATTACAAGTTGGAGTATTACTGCGTCAATTCTGCATAACTTGTCATGAAGTTGTCCTCAGATTAATGAATCATTTAGCCTGATGACATGGATACCAAACATCTAATTTCTCTATCAAGAAAAGTGGATTATCACGTTCACAAAAAATATCCAGCAAGAGGTATGCATATAACTGAAAGAAACATTATGTCACAAATTATAAACATGTATATATTATGCCATAAATAAATATCTACATGTATTGTCACCAATATATATACATTGTCACCAATACACACACACACACACACACACACACACACATATAATATATATATATATATATATAAAGCAAATATATTAACTGGCATGTTATGTTTGTGATATAATGTATACATGTGTGTATATTGGTGACATAATGTATATATATTGGTGACATTACAATACATGTAGATGTATATTTATGGCATAATATATATGTCAATCTATAGTGTTTGATGATTGGAAAAGCAACCATTTGTTATTTTGGGTAATCAAATTTAGTAACCCATTAAAAATAAGGATGGCAGCCTGCCACAACTAAAACAAGTCTAGAAGTTTGCATGTATAAGATATAAATTGGAAACATGTTATGTCATAAAACATCCCCTATAGTTGTGGCTATATTTAGATATTACCCTTACCCATGTTAAGAATTATCAATTCTCACCTGGCCTAACTGTACTATGAACTCATTTTTCTGAAATTCTTTACCCTTTGTAAGTTCTGGTAGCCCTAATTCTCTTGAGATAATATCATGAAAGAATTCTTTTCCATAAAGCTTCCCATCTTGAATCAATAAAATCTGGAAACATCTCCAAACAAGAAAAATGAGATAAATGGTATTGAGGAAAAATAATAATCTTAGTTGACAAGGTAAAAGGTGTAGATTCATAAGAAAGCAAGATTATTATTGCTAAAGGATCTAGGTACTCCAGCATGGAAAATTACCTAAGGAAAAAGGAATTTGGCCAAGCAAACCAGGTATTTATTTTTAAAAAAAATCCAAAGAGTATATATAAGCATAAAAATAGAATAATTATCAGTAAATACTAAATGACTAATCTTGCTACAGATAATAAAAGTTAGTTAATCAACAAGACTATTATATAGGTTGCATTTCGCAGAGAAATTTAGATGTTTATATATCTTTCCATAAGGAAAGGAGATGGAGCTTCACTGAATGACAAGCATTCTCCAACCCATGAGTTCCAATATAAAGACAAACTTTGTGGGGAGAAATTAGGATAAAGATAGATAGAAGATTTATAATCAGCCACTTATGTGCATACCTTATACAAGAACATTATTGCACTGGCAGTAAACCAGTAAAAGCAGCTGCAATGTGTACAAATTTATATCAAACTCGGAACTTACCTTGAATTTGTAACTATCCTTTTTTAGCAGTCTATAATAATAACCTCATAAGGGCAATTTTGTTTCTTTTCCAGTATTCCTCAACTATTAAAGGTGTGACATTACACCTCTTATTGATTGTATAACATTAGATTATCCACTTCTACTTGGTAATACAGGCAGTTCTCAAACAGCAACTAAAACTCCTAGAGGCAAAACTCCAGTGCCATATATGCCACCCCCTTGTTGCATTAAATACACTTACACGTAGGTAAACATCAGGTTGGGGAATTTCTAAATTCAAAAGGCTAATCCTTGGTCCCCTAATCTAATACTCCTTTTTTTTTCTTTCCTTTCAAGTTGATCTCTCCTTGGTTGAATCTATTTTCTATCCTTCTGATTTTAAGCCACTACTTGTCACTTTTGGAATGGAATGAGCTTCACTAGTTTAATAAACTCATTGTCGTGGAGAATTCTCCAGGCAAGAAGTATCTGTCTTGCAAATTCTAGCATGTAGTTGGTTGATTAATAACATGATACTCAATTTCAGTGCTTTTATCATTGTTCTGTTCAACTACTAAAGAATTATCTGAAATTTTCTCCATAAAATTTACATCAACAAATGTGGAATGTGCTAGGTATCTTTTTGGTCTCCCAAGCACCATGACTCAAGGGTCATTTCTCATACTGCAGGTACAACCTATTTGCACATAGTGAATTCTCACATATGCCACATGTTTGCATCATTATTAGTGGAAATGTGGTAAAGGTTCTTTATCGCCTTCCATTATTCTTGAGTCAGGACCCTTAAATATTTCCTCTATGCTCAGCCCTAGAAGTCATTCTATTCTCACATAAAAAAGGACAGCCCGGTACACGAAGGTCCCTCCGATACGGGGTTCCGGGGAAAGGTCACGGGGTTCCGGGGAAAGGTCTATTGTTCGCAGTCTTATCCTGTTTTTCAAGAGGTTATTTCCGAGACTCAAACTCATGATCTCTAAGTCACACGACAGCAACTTTACCGTTATGCCAAGGCTCCTCTTCATTCCATACAAACATTACTATTCCATATTAGAGTTCTTCCATAATTTCAAGTTAATGCAGTTCAAAGGACATATTGTCTTACAAATTGCAAGCCTTCTATGGATGGAGAAGAATTTAGGTTATTCCATAACCTAGGAGAGTCCCTCCTAGCTATCTACATTATCAATGTTACAACTTCCAAATAACCCCTCAAAATTTACACTATTGTAATTGGATCAATGACAATCCTCACTATGATGGTTTAAACATATAATAAAATCTCACTTTCTTACAAATATATTCAATTTTAAAACATTCATTAGATTTAGTCAGGGAATCTGTTAATTAATATTAAAACTAACAAATCAAGTAAGATTCTCCTTTGATTGCAATTTTTCACTACAAAGTAACAATCAACCTTTTCCTGTTTTGTCCTCCCATGGAAAATTGGATAGATGCAATGTGCATTGTAGCATGATATGACAATAAAGTTCTTCAGCTTAGTAGGAAAATTATCCAGTTTAATCATCAAGTTTTGAGCCATAAACCAAATAACCTAATATGTGGCAAGATCTATAGCCTTGTACTCTGTCTCTGAACTTGATTCCACCTCTCCACTTGATCTAACCACAAAGTTAGCTTGTTTTTTCTTTTACAAGATATAAGAGTATCTCCTAGCCATACAATATTTGGATGTGGATCACCATTGTGAAAGAACTTGCTCTACAGGTATATCTTGTAATCTGAAGATGGTCTCAATCATAATATAGGAGACCCTTTTTTAGAGCATTCTTAAATTAGCAAAGAGTCCTTGAAGTTTGTCATACAAGTAATTTTCAATGAAGAAGATTTAACTAGGGTAATGCAAGCCTATTCTGTTACCGAAGTTTGTTATACAAGGGTCACAATAATGAGAGATGATGTCTTCCTTGAAGCGCTCAAAATTCTCAATGTTGTAATTGAATTTTTCTTTTCTTTTTAAATCAGCAGACTAATCTGCAATTTTTAATTTTTTTTGGACAAATATGCAAAATTACCAGATTTCAAGTTGGTGGCAAAGCAAAGGAGTTGCCCCAATTTTATAGGCAGCAAGGTGCCTTTGCATGTGCAACCAAGATGGGAGAGATCTTGCAGCTAGACTTTGAGCAGCGCATATTGGATGTCTGATTGATGTTAGCATCTGTGAGCTCTCAGGTTTCCAAAAAGGGCACAGGCTTAGGGCATGTCTGCAGGATTATGGAAGCACGCAGAGGTTTCAACTAGTGGTGATGCCCATTGATATAAGCACACCCTAAATGCACACTTGATCATGTGCAACTAGTGAACTACCCTATAGACCAATAGACATGGAGAACCATCAACGAGTCAACTATTCTGATTTCATTTCTTCTACATATTTCCAATCCAAATTAGATATTTCCAATGAAAAATCCCATAAACGATCCCTGCACGTAAAAATTAGTGCAAATTCACAATTCCTCTAATATAATCCCTGCACATAAACAAATTAGCAATTCAGTCCTCTCCAAATTAACAACCTAAACCATACTTACCAGCATATACACAAACAGTACCATGCTCGCACAGCTTAGGGGATAAGCAAAAGAAACATTTTCACAGATCTTCAGGGATAAAAAAAATTATGTCAAATTCAATTCCTTTACCATTCTTGAATTCTCCTCCTTAGGTTTCTGTATATTGTCCCCCATAAGAAAATATGGAACTCAAGGTATATAAGCATTCAAGTGCAATCTCTTCGTTTCTTGGCTTCAGACTTCCAGCTGCCCCATTTTTTGTCTGGTGTGCCCTCAAATTAAAATCTTTACACATTGATACGAACAAACATTGAATTTAAACCAACTCATTGTATGATTCAGTATCATTTCCTACTTGATCTCTTTGAATTTTGTATTCGAAGGTATGATCCATGGTTTGAAATCTCTACCGTGTCGGCGAAATGATTGAAACGTATCGGCCAAGATTCAAAATCTCGAGTTTGTTAGGATGTATATTAAAAGCTTTGCTTTTGGTTAAAATACATTTACATTTTAAAAAGAGAATCGCAAAATCACACGGTACATATTTATATTAGTATGTGCACAAAATGTCACATACTTAGCATTGTAGATAACATGGTGCGTGGTGACGCACAGAAGATCATGTTATCAAGTTCCTTGCGGAAGTATAAGAAAGAGGCTCACAACCAAGATAGAGTTGGACAAACCATCGGGATGGTTGTAGTGTAATTAGGTGTGGTTTGTCTTAACCATAGAATTACACTAGTGCGCTTTGTGTGCATTGAATAGGACCAAAAGAGAGGTCATCCAATTTGTACTGACTTCATAAATTGGATTAGACCTCGGTTTATATTATGGAGTACGATATCTAAATCCCGAAATAATAACAGGCACATGTCTTTAATTATTGTTACTTTAATTTACCAATGGGCGAGATCTATTCTGTTAAATCGATAGGCCTGGTAAGTTGGGTAATAATATTATCTACATGGTGTGTCGTTGATTATTGACGGAATCCGTGTCCTAGTTAGTCCGGATGATGATGCCCCCTTGATGAGCTCAAAAGGATCGTCATGTCAAATCTTGCAAGTGGAACATGGTCCGACATGATGAAAAGGTTGAGTAGTACTAGTCAAGAATCAAGAGGATAATTAATTTAATTGTCGGTAATTTAAATTAATTATCGGACATTCGATATCTTAAACACGGGGAAATGGACGACTCATAATAGGTGGAGCCCATATGAAAATATGGGGGTTGGTGAGGAAGTTCAATGGGATCCTTTAGTAGAATGGATCTCCATTAATGGATCGAGTTTGGATCCATTAGCGGGCCAAGAACCAACTCCTCCTCATGGTCCCTACCATAGCCCTACAAATACCACATACGAGTCATGAAACGAGACTAATTGATCATCCAACACAAAACCCAAAAACCCTACTTCTCTCCCTCTCATCTCTCTCTCCTAGGGCATTGGGTGCGCCGGATCAAAGGGAAGAAGCTTTTCTTCTCCTCTCCATTGGGCGTGGAACCTGATCGAAGGGAGCATCACCAAGTGATGCTCGGCGAGAGAGAAGGGCTGTGAAGGATCGCCGGCGATGACTTCTTCAAGGAGGTTGCGGCGCCGATGATAAGAGGAAAGAAGAAGGAAGGAGAGGAAGTTTCATCCCTTTTCTCTTCTCCCTTTCCCCTCCATCTTTTGCACAGCCTCCTTCCTCCTTGTTATGCGCAAGCTGGGTGCGAGGAGGAGCCACCGGAGGCTGGGAAGAAGGAGTTTCTTCTTCTCTTGGCCGGCGGCAAAGAAGGAGAGGATAGGTGAGGTCTGGGCTAGGGTTTAGTGGGAAGGAGAGCTTTGTTTCTGTTCTTTACCTTCATCATCTTCTTCCTCCTTGGTCTACTTGGTGGGCGGTGCAAGGAAGAAGAAGGTTCTTCCTCCTTGAAGGGTCGCCGGCGGCAAAACCCTAACCTAGGGTTTTTAGGTTGGCGCAAAGTAAGGAAGAAGAAGATTGGGTGATTAATTGGCAAGCCTCGGTGACTCCACGTCTTGGTAGCTCGTCGCCCACACGACGTCCGAGAGGGGAGGGTCATACGGTAGAAGACTGCAAGGTAAAAGGCGAGGTATACCTCTTCCTAGCTCCTCTTGTTTTCTTGTTATTTCATGCTTATTTTTATTATTGCATGTGTCTTGATTAATTATCGTGGTTTAATTATTTGTTAATTAATATCAATAATTAATCATGCCATGGACCCCGAAGATAAACACAAAAACCGGCGATCCATTCGTCGTCTTTCAGCGGTTGATTAATTCGGAAAGTTACAAGGCCTTAACTTTGGCTATGGCTAAGTTGTGACTTGAATTAATTGATACGACGACGAGACGGTCGTTTGGGAGACGGGTCTCTATTCGGATTAAATTTTTAATCCGTAGACATAAAGAGGTCTCTCATGTTCGACCCCGTGATTGCATAAGAAACCCTCAAGCCATACAAGGGTTTAGTCCCTTCAGAGTTGTGTAGTAGTTTCGGTCTTTGACTGAAAAGATACGTATGGTGTCGGTGCCAAATTGGAGGTTGAAGGAGAAAGGAAATTAAGCAAAGGAAGGAGACATTGTC
The DNA here is from genome assembly GCA_024364735.1 of Boesenbergia rotunda. NCBI lineage: Eukaryota > Viridiplantae > Streptophyta > Magnoliopsida > Zingiberales > Zingiberaceae > Boesenbergia > Boesenbergia rotunda. Next base: position 357,303 of record JAGFNQ010001466.1, on the reverse strand, counting down.
TGCGTTGAGTTTCAGTCTTTGACTAAAAGGATATGCATGGATTAGAATGTTATGTTTCGGTAATTTAAAATCATGTTTGGCAGACAATGTCTCCTTCCTTCTTCAGCTCCAATTCATT
>JAGFNQ010001466.1:354932-357175 GCA_024364735.1 Boesenbergia rotunda | reverse complement strand
TGGGTGCGAGGAGGAGCCACCGGAGGCTGGGAAGAAGGAGTTTCTTCTTCTCTTGGCCGGCGGCAAAGAAGGAGAGGATAGGTGAGGTCTGGGCTAGGGTTTAGTGGGAAGGAGAGCTTTGTTTCTGTTCTTTACCTTCATCATCTTCTTCCTCCTTGGTCTACTTGGTGGGCGGTGCAAGGAAGAAGAAGGTTCTTCCTCCTTGAAGGGTCGCCGGCGGCAAAACCCTAACCTAGGGTTTTTAGGTTGGCGCAAAGTAAGGAAGAAGAAGATTGGGTGATTAATTGGCAAGCCTCGGTGACTCCACGTCTTGGTAGCTCGTCGCCCACACGACGTCCGAGAGGGGAGGGTCATACGGTAGAAGACTGCAAGGTAAAAGGCGAGGTATACCTCTTCCTAGCTCCTCTTGTTTTCTTGTTATTTCATGCTTATTTTTATTATTGCATGTGTCTTGATTAATTATCGTGGTTTAATTATTTGTTAATTAATATCAATAATTAATCATGCCATGGACCCCGAAGATAAACACAAAAACCGGCGATCCATTCGTCGTCTTTCAGCGGTTGATTAATTCGGAAAGTTACAAGGCCTTAACTTTGGCTATGGCTAAGTTGTGACTTGAATTAATTGATACGACGACGAGACGGTCGTTTGGGAGACGGGTCTCTATTCGGATTAAATTTTTAATCCGTAGACATAAAGAGGTCTCTCATGTTCGACCCCGTGATTGCATAAGAAACCCTCAAGCCATACAAGGGTTTAGTCCCTTCAGAGTTGTGTAGTAGTTTCGGTCTTTGACTGAAAAGATACGTATGGTGTCGGTGCCAAATTGGAGGTTGAAGGAGAAAGGAAATTAAGCAAAGGAAGGAGACATTGTCTGCGTTGAGTTTCAGTCTTTGACTAAAAGTATATGAGATTAGAATGTTATGTTGGTCGGTAATTTAAAATCATGTTTGGCAGACAATGTCTCCTTCCTTCTTCAGCTCCAATTCATTAATATTGTTTCATTCAAAGATCGAAAACACAGCTCGAGATTTTGAACTTTGCTATGATCGGAGTGGTTAGGGTTTTACCTTTGTGTGATGATTTTGATTGCTTACCCTCTTGGCATGCATCACACAATTTGGTCCCTTCACCAACTCTTCCTTGGCCACTCTTACAATGCTCCTCATGTTGACATGTCCAAGTCTCCGGTGCCACAACCACCCTTCTTCTTCTTTAGACATGAAACACTTAGCAACATCGTTAGTAGCATAAGTAAGATCAAGATAATATAAATTCGCCTCTCTAAACTCTTCTAATATGATAGTATTTGATTCATTTTGCCTTATTATACATTTCCTAGCATGAAATTCAACTCTAAAACCGGCATCACATAATTGACTCACACTTAATAAATTGAATTTCATATCCTTGATTTGAAGTACCTTATGTATAGAAATGATGCGAGATACCTCAATTGTGCCCCTACCAATGATTCTCAATTTTCCACTATTCCCAAAGGAGACCGTCCCTTCTCTTAAGTAGCTAATAGTGGTGATCTTGCTCACATCTCTGGTCATGTGTCTTGAGCATCCACTATCTACAATCCACATAGTTGAGGCCTCCTTCACCTTTACCTAAACAACATGGAAAACATACTCTTTTGGTACCCATATCTTTGATCCATAAGCATCATTTAGAAATCACATAGGTACCCATGCCTTCTTTGTGGTTCCCCTAGCCCCTAGTCTCCTAGATGTACCAATACTACCGGTAAGTGAGACAAAGGCTACCTCCTTTGTCTTAGGCCTATAACCCAACCCGACCTTGTTATACACAGCCCTTTGACTGTTGATAATCATATCTAGGTTACTAGATCCTACTTGGAATTTCCTAAGGGCCTTTGTAAGGTCATCTACCTGTTTCCTTAATTCCTTATTTTCGGTTTCAAGATGTAAAGCATGTGAAGAAGTAGAACTAGCATGCAATTCCTTAAGTTTGGTAGATTCTACTCTAAGCATGACAATTTCTTCTTTTAGATCTTTAATTCTACTTTTAGTCTTAACTAAGTCCATGTTTGTGCTAGAAATGATCTTTACCAAAGTAGATGAAGGTAAGTGGAATACCTCACTTACCGAAGCTTCTGACTCTGATGATGAAGTGGAGGAGCTCTCATCTTCACTACTTGAGCTTCGTTCATCATCTGATGAGTCTGAGTGATCTTGTGTCATAAGAGCGAAGTGGGAGACTTGCTCTTCTTC
>JAGFNQ010001466.1:317432-349932 GCA_024364735.1 Boesenbergia rotunda | reverse complement strand
CCTAAGCTGTCTTGGTTCTAACTTTGGGCTTCCAAAATGGAACCTAGGTCGAACCGACGCCTAGTGTTCCCTTCTACGGGGAATGCATCCTCGCCTACTCCTCTTAGGAGAGTTTACCTTTTTGCCAACCGGCTCCTCCAGTTGGACTTTTGCCCAATCCTTCGAATTAGGTCTTCGTGCCCAGTCCGCGACCAGGACTTATTGCCCAACCCCCGGTCAGGTCTTTAGTGCCCAGCCCTCAGCCAGGACTTATTGCCCAATTCCTCGAATCAAGACTTCGTGCTCAGTCCGCGAGCAGGACTTATTGCCCAACCCTATGTCAGGACTTAAGTGCCCAGCCCACGACCATGACTTATTGCCCAACCTTATGTCAGGACTTAGGTACCCAACCCTCGGCCAGGACTTATTGTCCAATTCCTTGAATCAGGACTTCGCGCCTAGTTTACCTAGGACTTTCCCTGCACACTTCAACAAGTTCATTAGATCACAATAACACCTTAACTTATGAGCCCTTTGCTATTATCAAAACACAGGTTCGATCTTGGTGCTTCCGACACCAATAATCTCCTCCTTTTTGATTTATGACAACTAGGTTCAAAAAGTTAAGTTTAAATCATATAAAGCATATTTATATAAGAAGAACATGCAAATTCTAAGAAAATCACTTTTTGAAAAAATATTTACTAAGCTCCCCTTGAAATAGAAATTCTCCCCTGAAGCTTTCAATGATATATAGTTTTTCAAAAAGACTAAGTGTTTGAATTTTGACCAAGTGTTTTGCAAAACAAAACAAAGCATTTACGCATTTACAGAGACAAGAAAACTATTGTGCACTTAATTTTTTTTTTGCAAAATATTTGCACTTAGAAAAATTTGCATTTAGAAAAGTTTTTCACTTAGAAGAATTTTTCACTTAGAAAAATTTTGTGCACTTAAAAATTTTACTTAAAAAAAATCTGTGCACTTAGAAAAATATTGTGCTTAGAAAAATCTTGCACTTAGAAAAATTTTCAACTTAGCACTTAGAAAAGATTTTCACTTAGAAAAGAATTTCATTTAAAAAATTTTGTGCACTTAGAAAAATTTTCTCAGAAAAATTTTGTGCACTAAAACATTTTTGAAAAAAAACCTGTACTAAAACCTTTAATGCACTCAAATTTAACTTGAAAATTTAATGCAACACTTGAAAATTTAACTTTACTTTTTGAAAAAAATGAAAAAAATGAAAAATTTTACTCTTTTTTTTCTCTCTCCCCCTTTGCCATATATATAAAAAATTGATAGAAAACCAATTGTAAATCAATTTTGGATCAGAGCCAGTTAGACTAATGTTAAATATGTATTGAACCAACTCTAGTGAACCCAAGCAACCAAAGGATCAAGCAAATTTAAACCGAACTTGTTCGGGTCCTGTCTAACCTAGTTAGCTACTTACTGGCTGTTATATAACAGCAGCTTTCACTAGGGCTAGTCAAGTTAAGTGATCAATCAAGTTAGATTTTCTAAGCTTGAACACTTAACTTGATTGCTGTTCAATTGTATTTATCACCCCAACTGTTCTAGATGCACTGACTTAAACCATCTTGAGTCAAGGGATAGACCTGCGCATCTTGACCCAGTCTAGGTTATCAATCAAAGTTCCCTAAGGAGCTTGTGAGATGTTGGCTTCTAGATCTATAGGTGCATGCAATTCTAGGGTTAAAGCCTAGGCTAAGTCCATTTGCGTAGAAAACCCTAGTTTTAAAGGGGCTAATTTTTTGAAAAATCTAAGTCGAAAAACAATTTTAAATTTCAAGACTTAATAAAAGAAATGATTTTTTCGAAAAAAATTTACAAATATAAAAGATTTTATGAAGAAAAATTAGAGCAGTCCTATTCTACTAAGCACAATCCTAACTGCCTTCTTAGTAAGCTAAACTCAGACTCAGGTAAGGGTTTGGTAAAGATGTCGGCTAAATTAGATTTTGAGTCCACATGCATAAGTACAATTTCGCCCCTGGCTACGTGATCCCTAACAAAATGATGTTTTACTTCAATGTGTTTGGTTCGGGAGTGATGAATTGGATTTTTAGTAAGATTTATTGAGCTTATGTTGTCAATGAACACTTTGGTTTGGGCATAGTTTAGTTGGAAATCCTTAAGAGTGTGCATCATCCATAAAAGTTGTGCTACACATTCTCCTAGGACAACATATTCTGCTTCAGTTGTGGATAAGGCTATGCAGTGTTGCTTTCTACTGCACTAGCTGACTAGACTGTGTCGTAATAATTGACAACTTCCACTTGTACTCTTTCTATCTAGTTTGTAAGTGGCATAGTCAAAGTCAGAGTATCTTGATAATTCAAAATTGGAAGTCCTAGGATACCAAATACCTACATTTAGGGTACCCTTAATGTACCTTAGGATTCTTTTTAGTGCTGCTAGGTGAGATTCCTTAGCATAGGTTTGGTATCTGGTGCACATTCCTACAGCGAACAAAATGTCAGGTCTACTAGCAGTTAAGTACAATAAGTTATTAATCATACTTCTGTATAGCTTTAGGTCAACTGGTTTACCTTCAGGGTCATTATCTATTTTGACATTTGTGGCCATGTGAGTACTTAAGCTTTTAGAGTTTTCTATTTTGAATTTCTTAATTAACTCTTTTGCATATTTGGATTGATGAACATAGTTACCATCCTTGGTTTGTTTTATTTGGAGACCTAAGAAAAAGTTTAGCTCACCTACCAAACTCATTTCAAATTCACTCTCCATAATATTGACAAATTCTTTTAAGAAGTTGGAATTTGTTGACCCAAATGTTATATCATCTACGTATATTTGAACTATAAATATGTCTTCTTCTAAGGTTTTAACAAATAAGGTTGAATCAATTTGACCTTGGTTAAATTCCTTAGAAATTAAGTAGGTTGATAATCTTTCGTACCAGGCCCTAGGTACTTGTTTTAACCCATAAAGGGCTTTCCTAAGTTTGAACACATATTCAGGTTTGTCTAAGTCCTCAAAACTTGGGGGCTGCCCTACGTATACTTCTTCTTTTATGAACCCATTAAGAAAGGAAGACTCGACATCCATTTGGTATAGTTTAAAACCTCTATGGGTTGCAAAAGCTAGTAACATCCTAATTGATTCAAGTCTGGCTACGGGGGCATAAGTTTCATCATAATCTAACCCTTCGACTTGACTAAACCCTTTAGCTACTAAGCGGGCTTTGTTTCTCACAATTTTCCCTTGGTCATTTAGTTTGTTTCTAAATACCCACTTAGTGTCTATAATTGACTTACCCTCAGGTTTAGGTACTTGGTCCCAGACTTGATTTCTCTCAAATTGGGCTAGTTCTTCTTGCATTGCTATGATCCAATCTGGGTCAGGTAGAACTTCTTCTATAGTCTTAAGTTCTATTTTTGAAATTAGAGCAATTTGACTAAGATTTTTGTAAGAAGACCTTGTTTTGACTCCTAAGGTATACCTTTAACCAATCTAAGTAGAGTTATTTTTGAAATTAGTTTAGTATGGGTGTGGCCTAGTCTTCTATGCCAAAGATTGGTTTCTTTTAATTGAGTTAGAAAATATTTAGGCACTACGGGTGGGTTGATTGTGCAAACTTTGTTTTTCCTACTACCCTTAAGTGTTATCTCTGAGTCTTGTAGATTCCTAATCAGGCAGTTAGAGTTGGTGAAAGTGACAATATAACCAGTATCACAGAGTTGGCTAATGCTAAGCAAATTAAACTTAAAATTTTCAACCAATAACACCCTTTTAATAATAAAATTTGAGTTAAGTTCAATGTTACATGACCTAATTACTTTAAGTGTGACATTGTTGCCAAATGCCACTGAGCCTAGGTTTTTGAACTTGATTTTGGTGAACTTCAATTTATCCCCAGTTATGTGTCTGGAGCATCCACTATCCAACATCCACTAGTCCAAATCTTTATGTTCCTACATATAAAGTATGTTGATTTGGATCTATTTATGTAGAGGTAAGGATAGATTGAATTGAATTTCACTACCTAATCTGTCTCACCCATATCTAATGTTATCAAGCATGTTGACCTTATGGATTTTTGTGAGACGGGTTTTAGTATGAGTTGACTTATTTTTGAAATAGAATTTGAAAATTATTAGATGAATATGTTGTGTAGAATTAATTTTGAAAATGTGAAATTAGAATAAATTTTGTAACGTTAATTTTGTAGGGAATTAATGTTATAAATTTAATTTTGAAAAATGTAGAATTAAGTTTTGAAAAATATTAAATTAGTTAATTTTGAAAAATATAGATTTAATTTTGAAAAAATGTTGAATTATTTAATTTTAGAAAATGTAGATTGGTTGAGTTGAACTATATTTTTAGGTCCTAGACATCTCACCCAATTCTAAGTGACAAAACAGATTTCCTTATCTATTTTGTGAGATATATTATTTTTATCTTTGGATTAATGTTAAATCTAAGATTCAATTAAAACTTGTGTTAGATTCAAATTTATCAAATAGTAATTTAAAAGTGAGTTTCGATAATTGGCTTCCAAGTCTTGGCGATGCACAGATGCCTTCTTTGGCCGTAGCCTTATTGGAGCAACAACTCTTTCCTTGACAAAGCTTTTTACCGAAAGTTCATTTTCAAATTACTTCTTGAGAAATTTTGATCTAACTAGCTTATGATTTGATTCGGTAGCTTCGTCGAGTTCCACCAGACTAAACAGACCAAGTAGGGTACACCTTATCCAACTTGACCCTTTTAGAAGGGCTTCCCTAATGTACTATCATCTCACCTCCACCTAATACTATATTGTTCAAGTTTCAAGTAAGTCTTTTATCCTTAACTAACCATTCCTAATTCTAATCATGATAAAATTGCAGAAATGAAATAAACAGTCAACAAGCAATTTTTCAAGCAAAAAAAATCATCTAATGAAAATGGTTTTTATATTAGCTCCCCCTGGACTGGATCCTCGATAAGGGTTAGGCAAGATGTGAATCTTGTCCTTGGGGATCCAATATTGGTTTGGTCCAGCTTGGTTATTCAAACTTAGCTTTGGGACCCATGCTTAGAATCGAGTTCTAGGATGGTTCAATACGGAATAGTAAGACCGTTGTTCGCGATTTGGTTCGATAACCTAGTCCGGATCGATTAAGAACTGACTTCTGTTTTCCAAGAATCATGTCAAGATTCTTGGACCCCGAAGTGAATCGTTCAAACGCAACTCTGAGTTCCTTGACTTGAGTTTTCAAGGAGGAGTTCTCTTCCTCAAGCTTTTGAGCTTGAGTTGAGTTTCCTTCTTGAACTGACTCGGTTAAGGAACTCGAGTTGACTTCCTCTTTGAGGAGTTTTTGTTGGTGCAGGAAGCACCATATCGAACCTTGTTTTGATATTGGCAAAGGATTCAAAGTTAAGTGTTATTTGTGATCTAATAAAGTTACTCAAGTGTGCAGAGACAAAGCCCTAGCGAAGGACTGCTAGGCACCTGGTGAAGGACTGCCAGGATACAAAGCCCTAGCGAAGGAGTGCTAGGCACCTGGCGAAGGAATGCTAGGATACAAAGCCCTAGCGAAGGACTGCTAGGCACCAGGAGAAGGACTGCATGGAACCAAAGACCTGGCGAAGGACTGCTGGGCACCAGGCGAAGGACTGCCTGGAACCGAAGCCCTAGCGAAGGACTGCTAGGCACCAGGCGAAGGACAGCTTGGTACTGAAGACCTGGCGAAGGAATGCTAAGCACCGGGTGAAGGACAGCTTGGAATCCAACACCCGACGAAGGACTGCCGGGCAAAAGTCCAACCGGAGGAGCCGGTTGTCATCAGGTACATTCTCCCGAGAGGAGTAGGTGAGGACGCGTTCCCCGTTGAGGGAACAGTAGGCGTCGATTCGACCTAGGGCTCCATTTGGGAGGCCCAAAGTCAGAACCAAGACAGCTAAGGCTGTATAAACTAACATTTTGTTGTTTTATGGTGTTTTGGACTAACCCTGGATGCAGGACCGAAGGAACGAGTGTCTGCAGCTCAGAGAGCCTCAAAGGAATGAGGCAACAGCTGACCAGGGCGCCAGAAGTGTCCCGGGCGCCCCCAAGGCGAACACAAAACACACAAAAACAAAAGAAGGCTTCGACAGTTCATGCTCGGGGCGCCCCCATGCTTCCGGGCGCCCCCACTACTCCCGGGCGCCCCCAGGTCAAGTAGTCGAAGCAGCTCCAGCGAAGCCAAGAGGATCAGATTCTGACCCGGTCAATCCGGGTGCCCCCAGCGTTCCGGGCGCCCCGGTCAAAGCTTGATCCCGAGTCTTGAGGGATCAGAGCTGACCGAGAAGGAAGTGGATCGACCGACACGTGGGGGGGGGGGGGGGGCGCCCCCAGGTGCTATAAAAGGACCCTCGAACCAAGGCTTCAGAACAACGATTTCATTCAACGCTTCTACGCTCTTCTGCTCTCGCGCTCTGCTCCGGAAACCTCCCGACTCAAGAATCAAGCGCCGACGACGTCCTGCTGCTCCGGAAAAAGGCAACCTACATCGGACGTCGGTAAAAGAAGAGCTTTTGTTTTAAAAGTTTACTTTGCTATATTTGTAATTCAATACTGTAAACTGATTTGCGAACTTATAGAATTGCCCGCAGAAAATGGTCAACGACCGTGGGCCTTGGAGTAGGAGTCGACCTAGGCTCCGAACCAAGTAAATCTACCCGTGTTTGCGTTTGAGTGTTTTATTCCGCTGCGTAATTTCTCTAATCCTAAAATCCGAACGTTTTCCGATATTCACCCCCCCTCTATCGGTTATCTCGAGCCAACAAGTGGTATCAGAGCGTGGTAGTTCAAACTTGGTGCAACCACCAGTTTGAAAGTTTTTTCAGATTTACGATTTTTTTATTTTATTTCTTTTCTTTTTCTTTAATCAAGGTGGTGCAACACCACTCGATCTTTATTTCAAATAAAAAAAATCTGTAGGTGGATTTAAAATATCCTTACGCCTTTTTCAATTTTGAATTTTTATTTTTTCACCATAAGTTAGAATTGATAAAACGATCAATTTTTAAAAATTTGACATAACCTTTTTTATTATTATTTTAATTTTTCTCTCGAAATTCGTGCTACCTTAAATCAAGCAAATTTTTTCCCAAACATTGAATTCTTACTGTTTCATCATTAATCAAAATTGATAAAGCTAATATTTTCAAAAAATTTGTCATAAATTTTTTTTATTTTAATATTTTACCTTGAAATTCGTGCAATATTTAGTTTGGGCTATTTTTTCCTTCTCCCGCACTACTAATCCAAGATCAAGTCTTGGTACATTTCTATTATTTCTTTTGTGTGCAAGGATTATTTTTAATGACCAATCAAAAATAGAATAGCATTCGTCCACCGCTCTTCTTTGGTAAAAATTTCAACTCCTGGAGAAATCAAATGGAATCCCACCTGAAGGCTAATATGGATTTATGGTCGATAATCCAAACGGGGTTCAGATTCCCCACGGAAGATGGAACATCGATCGCTTGGGACAAATTGGACAAACCAACTCTGAGGAAGATTGAGACTGATGCTAAGGCAATAGAGATCATACAATGCGGTCTAACCAACGAACAACTCAAGCTAGTCGGTTCATTTGGATGTGCTAAAGAGATGTGGGAGAAGCTACTCAACCTACACGAAAAGAACTCCGATATTGAGGTCTTTGAAGGAGAGATGTTTGAGTCATCGAACGAATCAAATGAAGAAGAAGATTACCAAAGTTATCTTGCAGTCTCAGTCCAAGCACAGACAGCCGAGTCACACTCGACACCCGACATTGAAATCGAACCTGAGTCAGACGACGAGTTTTCTGAGACAAAGTTGGTAACTAATTTTGAATCATTTTCTTCTAAATTAAGGTTAAATAATCAAGCTGATACTGCAATGGTCGAGGAAGGTATAGTTTTCATTGCAGGGAAAACTCCAAGAGAACTGCAAAAGTGGCCTCAACCAGTACCGGAGTCCAACTCAGACTCAATATTTGACGACAAAGAAGGAGATCGAACCAAACTGTTCCGATTAGCTCGTGTTCACTACAAGATGATAAAGAAACAAAGAAGAAAGACGACAAGTATCAAGGGGGAGATTCCCAATCAGGAATCAAAAGGTAAATTTTCAATACCTGAAAATCCAACATTTATCTCAAATACCGTGATTAATTTGTATAAACCAGAGTTTTATTTCAATTATGATGTAACTTAGATCATTTTTCTTGTTTGCTTTAATTGTATGTTGCTTTTATTTTAGTTATTTATTTTTGCTTAGAATTAGGACTGGTTAGATAAGGACTAAAATGGTTTAACTGAAATTTGAACAACATAGTATTGGATGGAGGTGAGATGATTGTACGTTAGGGAAGCCATTTTGGCAGAACTAGCCGAAGCTACCGATCCAAGACCCAAACTAGTTAGACCAGAATTTATAATTTTGAAGATGAAATTTCACTAAAAGGCTTTGTCTAGGAAAGGGTTGATGATCCAATAAGGCTACGGCCAAAGAAGGCCTAGTGCCTCGCCAAGACCTGGAAGCCAATTTTTGAAATTCAAATTTAAGTTACTTCTTGTCAAATTCAAATCTAACATAAATTTCAATTGATCTTAGACTCAACTACTTTTTCAAAATAAAGCTAAAATTCATTAAAATGGTTTTCAAAGTTAATTCAGTTTTTCAAAATTAATCATGATTTTTCAAAGTAAAATCCTTACTTCTATATTTGTCTCACATAACCCATAAGGTTAACATGCTTAATCATGTAGAACTGGGTGAGACATCTATGACCTAAAAGCATAATTCACTATCTTTTTAAATAAAAAATATTTTCAAAAGTTATTCAAAATTATCTCCTTTTTTTTCGGTTTACAGTACCCTACTCTTTTAATTCTAACATTTTTTTAATGAAATTTCATGTTAAATATCTCAATAGACTCGTTTTAAATATAATCTAGGGCTTGTTTGATTTAGTTATTGATTGGTCAAACATAGTCAACTTAGTCAAACTTGGTCAAAAAGGTCAACATAGTAAAACTTGCTCAACACTGAAACCCCTTAAGGAACATAGATAAAAGCCAGACTGTGTCAAATCTAGGAGAAGATCAAATTAGAAGAAGCTCAAAAATACTATATTTCAAAATACCATTATCATTTCAAATTTTTTTTTCGGGGCTTATTCTTTAAAAATTCTCTTCATTTCAAATTGAATTTTCTAAAATTATCTTCTTGAAAACTACCATACTTTTATTCAAAACTATTCTCTTGATTTTGATAAACCCTAAAGACACAAAGGAGATCTACTTAATGATCTACAAGGACTCCTAGGATGTGTCAAATTTAGGGGGAGGCTGAATCAATAGAAGAATTTCTAAAAAGTTTTTATTGATAATCATCTGTGTTGAAATTATTAGATAATTCCTTTGATCTGAACTGAACCCTAAAGGCTTAGAGGAAGAGTACTTGTGGTCAACAAGATTCCCAATACTGAGTCAAGTTTAGAGGGAGGTCAAAAGAATTATTTAATAACATATTTTCATGAACTATATCTTCAAAATCCTTGCTGAAAATTTAAGTCTTTCAAAATACTATTATTATTGTGGCTTATGAAATTGTTTTTGAAATAATATTTACTTGGGTTAGAGAATTTCCAGGGCACTTAGAAAAATGTTCTTGTAGTCAACAAGGCTTCCTAGGATTGTGTCAAAGTGGAAAAGAAACCTAGTCAAGTAAAATATTATATTTTTCAAAATCTAACACGTTTCAAAAACTACTTATATTTTTCAAAGTTTAATACGTCTCAAAATTTACTCATATTTTTCAAAGTCTAATACTTTTTTAAAAGTACTTATGTGTTTCAAATTATAATCTCAAATGTACTTGAATTTTTTTTTTGGAAAATCTTTCTAATACTTTCTTACAAATACAAAATATTTTTCAGAACTGCACAATACTATTCAAAATGGATTTGATCTGGACATTTAAGCTTTTTTGCTATGCCTTCAAGAATTATACTAAGTATTTTTATGTTTTCAAAACTAATAGACTCTGATACACAAACTTTCTCCTTAAAACTTCTTNCCTATTTTGGATGTAGCAAGCCGTACTAATTGCTTCTGCCCAAAATTGGTTAGCTAAGTTGAATTCATTGAGCATAGTCCTAGCGGCTTCCTGTAGGGTTCTATTTCTCCGTTCGACTATCCCATTTTGCTAGGGGGTTCTAGGACACGAAAATTCGTGTATATACTCGTTTACCTTACAAAACTCATCGAATCGTTGATTTTCAAACTCTCCCCAGTGGTTACTCCTAAGTCTTATGATTTTGGTATCGTTTTGATTTTCAATTAACTTACAAAAATCACTAAATAGATTTAGGGTTTCATCTTTGGTCTTTAGAAACCTAACCCAGGTAAACCTAGAGTAATCATCAACAATTACTAAGCAGTACCAGTTTCCGCTTAGTGACTTGGCTCCATGTGAATCAAACAGGTCAAGGTGTTGGTGCAGGAAGCACCATATCGGACCTTGTTTTGATATTGGCAAAGGGTTCAAAGTTAAGTATTATTGGTGATCTAACAATGTTACTCAAGTGTGCAGGAAAAGTCCTAGTGAAGGGCTGCTAGGCACCTGGCGAAGGACTGCCAGGAAACAAAATCCTAGCGAAGGGCTGCTGGCACCTGGCGAAGGGTTGCCAGGAAATAAAGTCCTAGCGAAGGGCTGCTAGGCACCTGGCGAAGGGCTGCCAGGAAATAAAGTCCTACCGAAGGGCTGCTAGGCACCTGGCGAAGGGCTGCCAAGAAACAAAGCCCTAGCGAAGGGCTGCTAGGCACCTGGCGAAGGAATGCCAGGATCCAAAGCCCTAGCAAAGGACTGCTAGGCACCTGGCGAAGGACGGCTTGGTACTGAAGACCTGGCAAAGGACAGCTAGGCACCTAGCGAAGGACTGTTGGGCAAAAGTCCAACCGGAGGAGCCGGTTGGCATCAGGTACATTCTCCCGAGAGGAGTAGGTGAGGACGCGTTCCCCATCGAGGGAACAGTAGGCGTCGGTTCGACCTAGGGTTCCATTTTGGAGACCCAAAGTCAGAACCAAGACAGCTAAGGCTGTATAAACTAACATCTTATTGCTTTATGGTGTTTTGGACTAACCCTGGATGCAGGACCGAAGGAACGAGTGTCTGCAGCTCAGAGAGCCTCAAAGGAGTGAGGCAAAAGCTGACCAGGGTGCCCGGAGTGTCCCGGGCGCCCCCAAGGTGAAAACAAAACACATAATGCAAAGGAAGGCTTCGACAGTTCATGTTCGGGGCGCCCCCATGCTTCCGAGCGCCCCCGCTGCACCCGGGCGCCCCCAGGTGAAGCTACCGAAGCAGCTCTAGCGAAGCCAAGAGGATAAGAGTTTGACCCGGTCAATCCGGGCGCCCCCAGCGTCCTGGGCGCCCCGATCAAGATCTGATCCCGAGTTTGAAGGGATTAGAAGCGAACCGAGTTAAAGGCGGATCGGCTGACACGTGGGGGGGCGCCCCCGACGTTTCGGGCGCCCCCAGGGCCTATAAAAGGGCCCTCGACCCCGAGGCTTCAAACAACGAATTCTTTCAACGCTTCTACGCTCTTCTGCTTCCGCGCTCTGCTCCAGCAACCTCCCGACTCGAGATACAAGCGCCAACGACGTCCTACTGCTCCGGAAAAAGTAATCTACATCGGACGTCGGTAAAAAGAAGTGTTTAATTTCAGTACTGCACTTTAATTGTAATTCCATTTCTGTAACTGATTTTGCGCGATTATAGTATTGCCCGCAGTAAATGGTCAGCGACCGTAGGCCTTGGAGTAGGAGTCGACCTAGGCTCCGAACCAAGTAAAAACCTTGGTGTCTGTGTGTATTTGTTTTTAATCTTCCGCTACGCATTCTCTTTTCAAATCCGAACGTTTTCCGATATTCACCCCCTCTATTTGTTCTCTCGATCCAACAAGTGGTATCAGAGCGGGGAAGCTCAAATTTGGTGCAACCACCAATCTGAGAGTCTTTCGGATTTTCAAAATTATTTTATCTTTTTTAATCTTTTCTCGTTAATTGAAGTGGTGCAACACCACTCGATCTTTATTTCAAATAAATAATATCTGTAGCCTTTTTCAATTTTGAATTCTTATTTTTGTACCATAAGTCAGAATTGATAAAACGAACAATTTTTGAAAATTTGTCATAATTTTTTTTTTATTATTTTAATATTTTTCTTGAAATTCATGCTACTTTAATTCGAGCAAATTTTTTTTAACATTAAATTCTTAGTTTGTCATTATTAATCAGAATTGACAAAATCAACATTTTCAAAAATTTGTCATAAATTATTTTTATTATTTTATTATTATTCTGTCTCGAAAGTTGTGTAATATTTTTTTTGGGCTACTTTTTTCCTTCTCCCGCACTACTAATCCAAGACCAAGTCTTGGTACATTTCTGTTATTTCTTTTGTGTGCAAGGATTATTTTTAATGGCCAATCAAGAATGGAATAGCATTCGTCCACCGCTCTTCTTTGGTGAAAATTTCAACTCTTGGAGAAGTCAAATGGAATCCCACCTGAAGGCTAATATGGATTTATGGTCGATAATCCAAACGGGGTTTAGATTCCCCACGAAAGATGGAACATCGATCGCTTGGGACAAATTGGACGAACCAACTCTGAGGAAGATCGAGACTGATGCTAAGGCAACATAGATCATACAATGCGGTCTAACCAACGAACAACTCAAGCTAGTCGGTTCATTTAGATGTGCTAAAGAGATGTGGGAGAAGCTACTCAACCTACACGAAAAGAGCTCCGATATTGAGGTCTTTGAAGGAGAGATGTTCGAATCATCGGACGAATCAAATGAAGAAGAAGATTACCAAAGTTATCTTGCAGTCTCGGTCCAAGCACAGACAGCCGAGTCAGACTCGACACCCGACGTTGAAATCGAACCTAAGTCAGACGACGAGTGTTCTGAGACAAAGTTGGTAACTAATTTTGAATCATTTTCTTCTAAATTAAGGTTAAATAATCAAGCTGATACTGCAATGGTCGAGGAAGGTATAGTTTTCATTGTAGGGAAAACTCCAAGAGAACTGCAAAAGTGGCCTCAACCAGTACCGGAGTCCAACTCAGACTCAATATTTGACGACAAAGAAGGAAATCGAACCAAACTGTTCCGATTAGCTCGTGTTCACTACAAGATGATAAAGAAACAAAGAAGAATGACGACAAGTATCAAGGGGGAGATTCCCAACCGGGAATCAAAAGGTAAATTTTCAATACCTGAAAATCCAACATTTATCTCAAATAACGTGGTTAATTTGTATAAACCAGAGTTTTATTTCGATTATGATGTAACTTAGATCATTTTTTCTTGTTTGCTTTAATTGTTTGTTGCTTTTATTTTAGTTATTTATTTTTGCTTAGAATTAGGACTGGTTAGATAAGGACTAAAACGGTTTAACTGAAATTTGAACAACATAGTATTGGGTGGAGGTGAGATGATAGTACGTTAGGGAAGCCATTTTGGCGGAACTAGCCGAAGTTACCGATCCAAGACCCAAACTAGTTAGACCAGAATTTATCAAAAAGTAATTTTGAAGATGAAATTTCACTAAAAGACTTTGTCTTGGAAAGGGTTGATGATCCAATAAGGCTACGGCCAAAGAAGGCCTAGTGCCTCGCCAAGACCTGGAAGTCAATTTTTGAAATTCAAATTTAAGTTACTTCTTGTCAAATTCAAATCTAACACAAATTTCAATTGATCTTAGACTCAACTACTTTTTCAAAATAAAGCTAAAATTCATTAAAATGGTTTTCAAAGTTAATTCAGTTTTTCAAAATTAATCATGATTTTTCAAAGTAAAATCCTTACTTCTATTTTTGTCTCACAAAACCCATAAGGTTAACATGCTTGATCATGTAGAACTGGGTGAGACATCTAGGACCTAAAAGCATAATTCACTATCTTTTTAAATAAAAAATGTTTTCAAAAGTTATTCAAAATTATCTCTTTTTTTTTTTTTCAATTTTCGGTACCCTACTCTTTCAATTCTAACATTTTTTTAAGTTCATGTTAAATATCTCAATAGACTCGTTTTAAATATAATCTAGGGCTTGTTTGATTTAGTTATTGATTGGTCAAACATAGTCAACTTAGTCAAACTTAGTCAAAAAGGTCAACCCTAGTCAACATAGTCAAACTTGCTCAACACTGAAACCCCTTAAGGAACTTAGATAAAAGCCAGACTGTGTCAGATCTAGGGGGAGATCAAATTAGAAGAAGCTCAAAAATACTATATTTCAAAATACCATTGTCATTTCAAATTTTGTTTTCGGGGCTTATTCTTTAAAAAAATCTCTTCATTCCAAATTGAATTTTCTAAAATTATCTTCTTGAAAATTACCATACTTTTATTCAAAACTATTCTCTTGATTCTGATAAACCCTAAAGACACAAAGGAGGTCTACTTAATGATCTACAAGGACTCCTAGGATGTGTCAAATTTAGGGGGAGGCTGAATCAAAAGAAGAATTTCTAAAAAGTTTTTATTGATAATCATCTGTGTTGAAATTATTAGATAATTCCTTTGATCTGAACTAAACCCTAAAGGCTTAGAGGAAGAGTACTTGTGGTCAACAAGCTTCCCAGGACTGAGTCAAGTTTAGAGGGAAGTCAAAAGAATTATTTAATAACATATTTTCATGAACTATATCTTCAAAATCCTTGCTGAAAATTTAAGTCTTTCAAAATACCATTATTGTTGTGGCTTATGAAATTGTTTTTGAAATAATATTTACTTGGGTTAGAGAATTTCCAGGGCACTTAGGAAAATGTCCTTGTAGTCAACAAGGCTTCCTAGGATTGTGTCAAACTAGAAAAGAAACCTAGTCAAGTAAAATATTATATTTTTTAAAATCTAATACGTTCCAAAAATTACTTATATTTTTCAAAGTCTAATACGTTTCAAAAATTACTCATATTTTTCAAAGTCTAATACTTTTCTAAAAGTACTTATGTGTTTCAAATCATAATCTCAAATGTACTTGAAAATTCTTTTTTTAAGGAAAATCTTTCTAATACTTTCTTACAAATACAAAATATTTTTCAGAACTGCACAATACTCTTCAAAATGGATTTAATCTGGACATTTAAGCTTTTTTGCTATGCCTTCAAGAATTATACTAAGTATTTTTATGTTTTCAAAACTCATAGGCTCTGATACACAAACTTTCTCCTTAAAACTTCTTTCAAAATATATTTTTCAAGAATTCTTTATTGATATATGGCCAAGGGGGAGAGTAGAAAAAGTGAAAATTAAATTCTTCCTTAAACTTTTTCCCTTTTCAAAGGAACTTTATTGAAAACTTCGAGTTGCTCTTAACAAAGAATTTCCTTTGTGATACTCAGAAGTTTTTCAAAATACTTTTTTCAAAACTGAACTTAGAAATGATCCAAAAAAATAAGGAGAAGAATTTCACATTAAGGGGGAGAAAAAGGAAATTTTGTTTAATTTTTTTTAAAAAAAGTGTTCCAAAAATTCTTAAAGTGCATGTTTTTTTCCTAAGTAAAATTTTTCTTAGTAAACAAAATTTGTCTGTGTAAAAACTTTTTGAAAATTTTGGCAAATGTTTCTAAGTAAAGTTTTTGGTGAAAAACTTGTCTAGAAATTTCTTAAATATTTTGTTTTTCAAAATACACAAAGTAGTTCCAAGCAAATTCTTCTAAGTGTGCAATTTTTTTTAATTTTTCCCAATTCTCAAAGTTGAATTTTTTTTGGAAAATTTGACTTCAAAATTTTGCCTAAGTAAAATTCTTTTTGCAAAGCCTTGTAAGTAAAAGTTATTTAACAAAATTTAGGCTTGCAAAACCTTTCATAATGGAAAATTATCTTAGTGTAAAAAGTTTTAAAAAATACTTTTACTCTATTTTTGAAAAACACTTTGTCAAAAACATGAAGCACTTAGAAAAACTCAAAAATCCCTGTTAGATACCTTGTTCACCCATATTTGTTTTTGATATATGTCAAAGGGGGAGGAAAGGTCAAACTTAAGAGTTAAGTTAATTATTGTTTTATAAAACAATTATTCAGGGGGAGTATGAGTATGAGAAATTTTTTCAAAATTACATTGGCTTGAGACTTTATACTATTCAGAATTGCTCTGTGTTATTGGTCTTAACCTTCTTGCTTAACTGTTATAATTTTTACTTAACTTTGAATTGTGTTGCCATAAATCAAAAAGGGGGAGATTGTTGGTGCAGGAAGCACCATATCGAACCTTGTTTTGATATTGGCAAAGAGTTCAAAGTTAAGTATTATTGGTGATCTAACAATGTTACTCAAGTGTGCAGGAAAAGTCCTAGCGAAGGGCTGCTAGGCACCTGGCGAAGGACTGCCAGGATCCAAAGCCCTAGCGAAGGACTGCTAGGCACCTAGCGAAGGAATGCCAGGATACAAAGACCTAGCGAAGGACTGCTAGGCACCAGGCGAAGGACGGCTTGGTACTGAAGACCTGGCAAAGGAGAGCCAGGCACCTAGCGAAGGACTGTTGGGCAAAAGTCCAACCGGAGGAGCCGGTTGGCATCAGGTACATTCTCCCGAGAGGAGTAGGTGAGGACGCGTTCCCCGTCGAGGGAATAGTAGGCGTCGGTTCGACCTAGGGTTCCATTTTGGAGACCCAAAGTCAGAACCAAGACAGCTAAGGCTGTATAAACTAACATCTTATTGCTTTATGGTGTTTTGGACTAACTCTGGATGTAGGACCGAAGGAACGAGTGTCTACAGCTCAGAGACCCTCAAAAGAGTGAGGCAAAAGCTGACCAGGGCGCCCGGAGTGTCCCGGGCGCCCCCAAGGTGAAAACAAAACACATAATGCAAAGGAAGGCTTCGACAGTTCATGTTCAGGGCGCCCCCATGCTTCCGGGCGCCCCCGCTGCACCCAGGCGTCCCCAGCGCTCCGGGCGCCCCCAGGTGAAGCTACCGAAGTAGCTCCAGCGAAGCCAAGAGGATAAGAGTTTGACCCGGTCAATCCGGGCGCCCCCAGCGTCCCGGGCGCCCCGGTCAAGATCTGATCCCGAGTTTGAAGGGATCAGAAGCGGATCGAGTTAAAGGCGGATCGGCCGACACGTGGGGGGGGGGGCGCCCCCGACGTTCCGGGCGCCCCCAGGGCCTATAAAAGGGCCCTCGACCCCGAGGCTTCAAACAATGAATTCTTTCAACGCTTCTACGCTCTTCTGCTTCCGCGCTCTGCTCCAGCAACCTCCCGACTCGAGATACAAGCGCCGACGAAGTCCTACTGCTCCGAAAAAAGTAATCTACATCGGACATCGGTAAAAAGAAGAGTTTAATTTCAGTACTGCACTTTAACTGTAATTCCATTTCTATAACTGATTTTGCGCGATTATTGTATTGCCCCCAGTAAATGGTCAGCGACCGTGGGCCTTGGAGTAGGAGTCGACCTAGGCTCCGAACCAAGTAAAAACCTTGGTGTTTGTGTGTGTTTGTTTTTAATCTTCCGCTACGCATTCTTTTTTCAAATCCGAACGTTTTTCGATATTCACCCCTCTCTATCGGTTCTCTCGATCCAACACAAGGTGTAGGAGCTTAAGTGTGGTTTGAGTTAGATCTGATTGAATTAGTTTATGATTAGACCTGGTTTGTTTTCCTTGGTTGCATGATTCACATATTAAGTTTTCATGGTTCTTGATTTTAGGTATACCTTTAATTAGGCCAAGTTGAGTGATTTTTGAAATTAATCTCAGATTAGTGTGACCTAATCTCCTATGCCAGAGGTTTCATTCTTCTAACTGAGTTAACATGCATTTAGGTATTAAGGGTAGGTTTAAAGTGTAAACATTATTTTTCCTAGAGCCCTTAAGCATGATTTCTGAGTCTTGTAAGTTTCTAATCAGGCAGTTAGAGTTAGTGAAGGTAACTACATAGCCAGTATCACATAATTGACTTATGCTAAGCAGGTTAAATTTAAAATCTTCAACTAAAAGCACCTTTTTAATAACAAAGTCAGATTTGAGTTCAATGTTACATGACCCAATCACCTTGAGTATAGCATTGTTGCCAAATGCTACTGAGCCTAAGTTCTTCAACTTGATTTTGGTGAATTTCAATTTATCCCCAGTCATGTGTCTGGAGCATCCGCTATCCAACATCCATTGGTCCAAATCTTTATCTTCCTACACATAAAGAGTTTTGTTGATTTGGATCCAATTAGAATTAAGGATAGCCTAAATTGATTTTCATAGCCTAGTCTATCTCACCCATTCTAGAGTTATCAATCACGTTAGCCTTATGGGTTTTTGTGAGACAGGTTTTAGTAGACATAATTATTTTTGAAAGATCATGATTTATTTTGAAAAAGTTAAATTAATTTTGGAAACAATTATATTTGAATTTATTTTGAAAAAAAGTGTTTGAATCTACGATTAACTGAAAATTTATGTTAGATTCGAATTTGACAAAAAATAATTTGAATTTGAATTTCAAAAATTGGCTTCTAAGTCTTGGCGAGGCACTAGGCCTTCTTTGGTCGTAGCCTTATTGGATCATCAACCCTTTCCTTGACAAAGCCTTTTAATGAAATTTCATTTTCAAAGTTACTTTTCGAAAAATTCTGGTCTAACTAGTTTGGGTCTTGGATCGGTAGCTTCGGCTAGTTCCACCAGTCTAAAGAGACCAAGTAGTGTATACTTGACCTTATTAGAAGAGGCTTCCCTAAGCAATCATGCAAATTAAAACAAGAAAAGAAATTCATTTAACTATGAAAATTGTTTTTAATTTGGCTGCCCCTGGACTAAAGCCACGATAATGGTTCGGCAAGATATCAATCTTGTCCTTGGGGATCCAATACTGATTTGATCCAGTTTGTTTGTTCAGACACAGTTTGGGTACCCATGCCTGAACTTTAGGCCTAGACTGATTCAGTATAGCATAGTATGAACTTTGTCTTGCCTTGGTTCGATAGCCTAACCCGGATCGATTTAGAACCGACTTCTATTTTCCAAGGATCATGTCAAGACCCTTGGAACCAGAAGTGAATCGTTCTAATGCTGCTCTAAGGTCCTTGACTTGAGTTTTCAAGGAGGAGTTCTCTTTCTCAAGTTTTTCAACTTGAGTAGAGGTTCCTTCTTGAACCTTCTCAGTTAAGGATCTAGAGTCAGCTCCCTCTTTCAGGAGTTTTACTTCCTATCGGAGGGACTCGACTCGGATTTTGGCTTTCGCCAAGTCGCGAGAAAGGTAAGCAATTAATTCAGTTAATTGAATTCTAGTAAATCCACTTACAGTGATTTCGCCGTCCTCTGAAAATGTGAGTTTTCCGTCGTCCGGCTCCGATTCTGACTCGGTCTCAATTTCTTCTGAAGCAGTCAGGGTGAGCAAGTTCGACTGTGGGGCCTCTTCTTCTTCTTCGGAGGAAGACTCGTCCCACGTTGCTTGAAGAGCCTTCTTCCTTCTTGTCTTCTTGGCTTCCTTCAGATTGGGGCATTCTGTCTTGTAGTGACCCTTCTTTTTGCACTCGTAGCAGGTCACATTTGGTTTGGTCTTTTCATTTGAAGGTTCAGCTGGTTGTTCCTTCTTTCGGTTGGCTTTTTTCCTGTTGGACTGATTCTTCAACTCCTTGTAGTAGTTCCGAGCAAGCTTCACCAGCTTGGGTCGATCTCCTTCGCTGTCTTCTGAGTCCGAGTCTGAGTCAGACTCGGGTGCAGGTTGAGGCTGCTTCTTGGTTATCTTTCCAGTTTTACCTGCAATAAAAGCAATGCCTTTCTCGGCCAGGGTGCAGTTAGTATGCTCATGTAATTCAAGCTCGGAAAATAACTCATCTAATTTAATTTTAGACAAATCCCTTGAAACTTTGTACGCATCTACCATAGATGCCCACAAAGTATTTCTTGGGAAAGCATTAAGGGTATACCTAATCAGGTCACGATTTTCTACCTTGTGACCGATTGTGTGTAGACCTGTAACACCCCAAAATTTCACCATGAATAATATTGTGAATTCATTATGAAATATTATATGAATAATATTGTGAATTCATTATGAAATATTATGTGAATAATATTTTGGATTCATGGAAAATTATTATAAAAATATTATGTAAATAATGTTATGAATTCAGGAAAAATTATTAGAAAATATTATGAATTCATGAATATGAAATATTATGGGATTCATGAATATGAAATATTAAAAATATTATGAAATAATATTTATGGAATATTAAGAAATATTATGAATTCATGAATATGAAATATTATGAAATTCATGAAATAGTATCATGGATATTAGAAAATATTATGAATTCATGAATATGAAATAATATGGGACTCATGAAATATTATAGATTCATGAATATGAAATATTAAAAATATTATGAAATAATATTTATGGAATATTATGAAATATTATGAATTCATGAAATATTATTAATATTATGAAATTTCATGATAGGCTTGGCTTAAAGGGCTTTGATATGGATTAGTGCAAATTGTGATAAAAAGAAGAGGTAGAAGGGAGGAAGCAAGGATTGAACCTTGAACCTCCTAGTTGCACTCTCCATGTCTTAACCACTACACCAAGCATTGTTTCTTGTTGAGAGAATAAGAAATATGCTTGTTAAGCGTGTAATAGTAAAGAGACATGTCTTTTCATGAGAAAAGTATAAATAAGAGAGGGAAGAGGTGTGAGTAACTTCCTCTTCTTCTTCCTTTCTCTTCCCCACCGAAATTCCTTCTTCTCCTCTCCTCTTTTCCATTTTTCGAAAAGTGCTCCCTAGGGTTCTAACCCTAGGGGATTGGAAGGAAGAAGGCTCTTGCCCTCTATTAGGGCCAAGGAGTCTAGAGAAGAAAGAGTAAGAGGAACCTTCACTTCTCCTTCAACCAAGGGTACCCTAAGGGACTTAAAGAAGTAGAATCTCAAGCGAAAGGATGTAAGTATCCCCTCGCCTGCAGTGTAATTGTTATTGAATGTTTCTTTGGTGTCCTTGTTTTCGAAAATGGGAGTTCCTCCCTTGTAACCATTCGGCCACCACCAAGACAAGGGTCTTGGTTGCTTCTTGATGCATGAGGATACTCCTAGGAACTTAGGGTATGGATGTATGTTGTTTCCCATCATGTTGTGATAAGGAAAAGTAGGGTTATCCACCCTACAACTTTCGGCCAAGAGGGAATAGGCTAGGTTTTTTGGGTTGTTTGCTATCCTATGATGTGTCCATGTTTAGTAGTGTAGGTAAGGTGTTTGAATAAATGTTTGTGTGAAGATTGGATATCAAAAACCTAGCCTACCCTACCCTTACAATGTTTCGGCCAACCCTAGGTGGATTAGGGTTTAAGGTTGTATAATTTTCCCTATGATATATCCATGCTAAATAGTATAGGCAAGGTGTTTGTGTAAATGCTTGTGTGGATATTTGAAGTCAAAAACCTAGCCTAGCCATCCTACAAGTTTCGGCCAACAATAGTTTAGGGTTAGGGTTGCTTGATTTTATTCCCATGATGCATGCTATATATGATATGTGATGATTGTATGGGATGTACCCTATGAGATATGCTTAGGATTGCTATGATGATATGTATGTACAAGTGGTGTTTAAATGGAATATTGATTGGAAACTAAATGTCCCTAGCATGTGATATTCGGCCAAGCATGAAATATTAGGTTTATAAAGGTTAAATTATCCCATGTGATATGATTATGTTAGTGAGATGATATGTGAATGCATGTGATGAACAAATGGAATGCTTGATTGGAAGAACTTGGACTTCCCTAGCCATGACATTCGGCCAACCCTAGATTAGGGTTAGGGTTGCTTGATTTTCTCCCATGGTGCATGCTATAGTATGATACATGATATATATATACATATGTGGGATGTTGGTAGGGGATGTTTTGATGTCAAAAACCTAATCTACCCCTACCCTAGGACATTCAGCCCAAACCTTAGTTTAGGGCTAAGAATCATTCGATTAAACCATGAAGCATGCTACCACTTCCTATGATATGAATATGATTTATGTGATCAACCTTGTCATATATAAGATATGTTTAAGGAGTTGAATTATGATCTATGTATGAGCATGCATTATAGCCCATAGGGCACCCTTATGAAATGCATGCTTTATACTAGGCTAGTTATCATGATTATGGAGATCTATGTATAAGCATGCATTATAGCCCATGGGGCACCCTTATGAAATGCATGCTTTATACTAGGCTAGTTATCATGATTATGAATGCATACATATGCATAAGAATGAGCCCTGTAGGGCATGAACGAAGAAGGCTTAGGGCCTAAAGAATGCTTCCCTAGAAGGTTGGGACTAAGAGCATACTTTATGAAAATAAAGAACATGATAATTATTTTATTTTGTAATGGCTTGTACTATAGACTCTTAAAGTGAGTTAAATGATTATGATACTAGGCTGAAGGACTTTTGAGAAGGCCTAGTAAACCCTAGTGGTTCGGGATTAGCTACCTCGTTCCTATTTAGGGGCGCGCGCAAAACATGAAGTACAAGCCGGGCCCTAATGATTATGCTATGTTCAAGTATTATGTTTATATGTTTTCAAAGAAACCTTCCTATGAAGTTAATATGCTTAGATGTTTAACATGCTTAAACACTTACCATGCTTGAATGTGATTTATTCTCTTATCTTTCTATGATATGGATTTTGCGAGTAGGACAGGATCTTACTAAGCATTTGTGCTTACTAGTTTATGTGTTGTCTTATGCTGCAGATAAGGGTAAGAGACACTTAAACTAAAGGAAGAGGCAGGAGGGCTAAAGATGTGTGGGGTGGTGGCTCGGGAAATAAAGATCTTCATATCTACAATATTATGCTTATGTTAACATTTCTTTAGTAATGAATGTTACACTTGGATTACTCATATACTTGATTATATTATGAGTTGAACCTATCATGTTATAGGTTAGTTTTGAACAAGCATGCTTAGTACTTTGTTATTAGTACTTTAAGAAAGAAAAAAAAATTTATACGAATGATAGTACGCGACCCCGCCCCGAGAGTAGATATAAGGGCGGGCGTCACAAGACCGTTCATCAGCTCCTGAATTCTGGCGTGAAGCTGGGCTGCAGATTCGCTGTCGTTCATCTTGATTGTGTACACCTTGTTTAGTAGTAGGTCCCTCTTGCTGATTCGGGTGTCGGAGGTCCCTTCGTGCAGTTCAATTAGCTTACCCCAGAGTTCCTTTGCACTGTTGAATGACCCTACCCGGTTCAGCTCTTCTTTGGTTAGGCCGCATTGGAGTGTCTGGGTTGCTTTGGCATCAGCTTCAATTTTCCTTTTTAGGGCGGTATCCCATTCACTGTAGGATTGTGGCACTCCGTCAGCATTTTTAGGGATTTTCAGACCAGACTGGATTATTATCCACATGTCCACCTGAGTTTTCAGGTGGACTTCCATCTGACTTTTCCAGTAGGAGAAATCCTCCCCACTGAAAAGTGGTGGACTGGCTGTACTAAATCCTTCTTGCATGGTCATTTAGTAATTACTGAAATAATAACAAAAGAAACTATCCCAAGACTTGGTCTTGGATTAGCAGTGCGGGAATAAGATATTAAAAGAAATTATCGAGTGGTGTTGCACTAACCTCGATTATCAATAAAAGTTCGATCGGAAAAAAAATTAAAAAAATCGAAGAAAAATCTGAAAAACTCTCAAATTGGTGGTTGCACCAAATTTGAGCTTCCCTGCTCTGATACCACTTGTTGGATTGAGAAAACACGATAGAGGGGGGGATGAATATCGTGAAAACGTTTCGGATAAAACTTTTAGAGAATATCCAGCGGAAATTAAAAACACACACAAGGAACACAAGCGTTTTTACTTGGTTCGGAGTCGCGGTCGGCTCCTACTCCAAGGCCCACGGTCCTTGACCGTTTACTGCGGGCAATTTTATAATGCGCAAAGTTTTACAGAGATTTGTACAGTAGAAGTATAGTAAAAAGAACAATTTAACTCTTCGTTACCGACCCCTGGTGTGGATTGTACTTTGGTGCGGAGGGTCGTCGTCGGCACTTAGAACCTCGGGATCAGAAGTTTTCAGAGCAGAGCGCTTGAGCAAAGAGCGTTGGGGCATTGGAAAAGTGTGTTTCGAAGCCTTGGGGGTCGAGCCTTTTATAGCACTCCTGGGGGTGCCCTGAACGTTTGGGGCGCCCTCCACGTGCCTCTGGATCCGCAAACCCCTATCCGAAACTTGGTCAGCCCTTATCCCTCCAGGATCGGGCTCGGAGCTGACGGGGGCTGTAACACCCCAAATTTGTCTATGTAAAATCATGACAATGTATGAAAATGGTTATAATGAAATGATATAAATTTCATGCAGTCACATGCTATGAAATGTCATGAATACAGGAAATATTATGTTCATGAAATATTATTATCATGAAATATTAGCATGAAATATTATATTCATGAAATATTATTATCATGAAATATTAGCATGAAATATTATATTCATGAAATATTATTATCATGAAATATTAGCATGAAATATTATATTCATGAAATATTATTATCATGAAATATTATCATGAAATATTAGATCCATGAAGTATTATTAATATTATGAAATTCCATGATAGGCTTGGAAATGAATTATTAAGAGGTAATAAAAAAAGTGCAAAGTGGAGGAAGCAAGGATCGAACCTTGAACCTATCACTTGCACTAACTCCTTCCTAACCAGATGCTCTAATGGGTGTTTCGTGTTAGGAGAAGGGGAGACATGCGTGTTAAGGCTTGGGCAAAGAAGAGACATGTCTTTTCACAAGAGGTGTATAAATAAGAGTAAGAGAAGGAAGTTAGAAAGAAGTTTCTTTTTTTTCATTCTTCTTCCTCCCTTCTTCTTCTTCCTTGCCGAGCCTAGCCTTCCCCCTTCCCTTTCGAAATTTAACCCTAGGGCAATTACAAGAAGGAGAGTCCAAGAGCCATTGCTCTCTACCAAGACCAAGGAATACTAGAGAGAAGATTTGGAAGAAAAGGATCTTCGCATACCCTCCAAGTGTAGGGTACCCTACGATTTAAAGAAGGTTAAATTCCAGCGCTAGGATGTAAGTGTCCTCTCGCCTGCAGTATAATTGCTATTAAATGTTTGTTTGTGTGTTTCTTTTGAAAAATCACAAGGATCATCCTTGTAGAAGTTTCGGCCACCCTAGGATTGGGGGTCCAAGAGAAAGGTTTGATCCAACTTTGATGCATGGGAAGACTTTGGGACTTAGGGTATACATGTGATGGATTTTTCTTCATGGTGTCAAGAACAAAAACCTAGGGTTGTCCTTGTGTGGGTTTCGGCCACTTCCTAAGGGATGTGCTTGGCAACTTTTCATTACATGAAAATAACCCTTAAGACCTAGGGTATACTCATATATGATGTTTCCAAATTTTTGGAAGGACAAAATTAGGGTTTGGTACCCTACAAGGTTTCGGCCAAACCCTTGTAAATTAGGGTTAGTGGATGCTAACCCCACTTTGAGGTTTAAACCATGTTTAAATTGTTACATGAAATGTACTTGAGGTGTTTGTAAGAATGCTTGAATGAATGCTTGATTGGAAAACCAAACTTCTTTACTTGTGAGTTTCGGCCAACCCTAGCTCTAGGGTTGGGAAGTCCTTAATGAAACCATGAAGCATGCTACACTTATATGATGTGTGTATAAATTATGTGACCTATCTTATTAGGTATAAAAGCATGCCTTATAGCCATGGGGCACTCTTATGACATGAACATGATGTGGTTGAGATGTGGTTGATAATATGCTTAAAAAAAAAGGATACTCTATTGAACTGGGATCAAGAGCACCCGAATGTGTGGTGTGTCCCTAGGGGATCAAGAGCACCCGAATGTGTGGTGTGTCCCTTTGAGAAGTGATTAAGAGTACCTTTAGGCATATACATATATGAGTAATTGCATGATAAATTACTTTACTTTGAAAGTTGTGTACCCGACTCGGAAGGGGGTCGTTAAACAAATCCAATGTGCATGTTAACTGAAGGTCATGGCATTGGTAGGACGGAAGGGTCCTGCTCTAATTAGATTGGTGGCTCGCTACCCCAATTTATTAGGGAACGCGCATGATGTGGTACTACAACTGGGCCCTGGGAGATATTGTATTTTTAAGTACTTACCTTTATGGAACTTTTTGAAAAACATTTCTAATTATGTGATAATCTTGTTCTGTAAGTACTTAGAGATATTTGATGTGATGCTTATGATGCTTTGATGAGATGCTTATGATGCTTATAATCTTGTTCTATCTTGATTACTGAGTACATGATATGATGTATCGATATGGTTTTGCGAGTAGGCCCGGATTCTTACTAAGCATGTTTTGCTTACTAGTTCATGTTGTTTTCTTATGCTGCAGATAGCGGTAAGAAATACTTGAACTAAAGGAAGAGGCAGAGGGAAGGCTAGAGGATGTGTGTGGTGATGGCTCGGGAAAGAACGAAAGATTCTATCTACCTTGTTTTGTCTAGAATCTAAACTGCTTCCAATGAAAGATTGAAATTGTATTGCTATACTCTGAATGTGTGATGATCATGACTACTCTACTGTGATTAAGTTAGGGATATGGAACCTATGTCATGCTAGATAACACTATCATTAATGTCTAAACTTTGTAGTATGCATGCTAAGTAAAATGCTAGATAATTACTATTTTCTGTTTCTTATGAATGCTAATTTCTTATGAATGCTTCTCTTGCATGTATCTAAGACTAGATAACTCTTGCTATATTCTTACTTGAGATTCCATGCTATAGTGTGTTAAATGATCTTCCTATTAGGTTGTAAATGCATGTAGATATAAAAGAAATGAAAAAAAAAACCTTGCTTGGTAAATTAGTCTTCAATAAGCATGCTTACTACATTTCTTTTATTGTAACTGTTTTGTTTGGATATACATGCTTAAGATGATAAATGATTTGAATGTATGGACCCGTAACCCCGCCTTAAGGGTAGATATAAGGTCGGGCGTTACAGGGGCGCCCCGGTTGACTTGGTCTGCTGACTTCTCGCTTGAATTCGCTTCGATCACTTGTTTTGCTTGGACCCGGGGCGCCCGAGGCATCCAGGGCGCCCGGGACCATCAGGGCGCCCGGGAGCTTGAGGGCGCCTGGCCCAGTGAGCTTCCGAAGCGATTCTTGCTCAACTTGTTTTGCCTTCACCTTGGGGGCGCCCGGGACCTCCGGGGCACCCTGCCCAGCTATCTGCCCCTCTCCTTTGGGGCATTCTGAGCTGCAGAAACACATTCCTTCGGTCCTGCATTCAAGGTTAGTTCCAAAATAGCAAAGCAAGAAATGTTAGGTTTATACAGCCTTAGCTGTCTTGGTTCTGACTTCGGGTCTCCCAAATGGAACCCTAGGTCAAACCGACGCCTACTGTTCCCTCGACGGGGAACGCGTTGTAACACCCAATAATTTTTGTGAATTATTAGGAATTTTTCTGAATTTTCTAGCATTTTTTTGAATTAAAATAAAAAGAAAAAAAGGGGTCGAGCGGAGGTTTGATCCCGCAACCACAAGGCAAAGCAAGCCCTTAAGGGCGTCCGGATAACCAGAAGGGCGGGGGTATCAAGCACAGAAATGGATGAAGCCAATTAATGTTATAGGTAAGTTATGCTTTTTCATGAAGAGGTATTTAAACTTCCGCTTAAGTTGTGTTAAGACCCCATTAGGTTTTTGGAGGCTGCGCGAACAGGGGGTTTGGGGGCTGTGAAAACAAGGGTTTTCTTCCTCCTTTTTCTTCCTCTTGAGTGGAGAACCTAGGGCTTCTTCCCTAGGGCCAAGGAGTGGAGTTTCCTCGCAAGGAAGAGAAGAGGAGTCCTACGCTAGGTTTTTTTCGAAATACTTAGTGAGTTTTCTTCAAGAAAAAGGGTAAGTAAATCACTCACCTGCAATAGAAGTAGTTTCATATGTAGATTCTCGTTGTAGAACTGTAATTTTGTGATCTAAGTGCATACTTTGAGAATATTGTCTTATTGTGTGATTTAAGTTTCTAAAGAATATATGTTCTTATCATAGAACTTGAATTTGAGTAGGTTTGTATGTGTGATCTAAGTATGATAAGACCAAGTTCTTGAAAAGTCCCAAAAATGAGTTTTGGGTTAAGGGCACGCAAGGTGCTCGATGAAAGTTCCAAGTAAGAAAGGTAAAGTTTATAGTGCAAAATTTATACAAAAAGAAAGATAGCTTGATAAGTATAAGCATATTGAGTAAGAAAGTATTTTACTTTTGTAAAGTGACATGTACCGGGCAAATGAGAGGCCCACAGAAAGTTAGAAGGAAGCTCTAATAGGGTGCGGTGGCTAGCTACCCTGAAACCTATTAGGGATGCGCGCATTGGTACATTGATACCATGGTACAGTGTCAAGGCCTGAGAAAGTTGATTATTATTTTGAAGTATATGAGTATATGTAAGTGTTTCAATTTTCTTAAGTGCATGTTTTTGGTTATGTATGTTGACATGGTTATGTTATAAGCATGTTAAAGAGAAAGAGTAAAGAAGTTAGTGTTTTAAAGTATGAAAATGTATCATTAGTAAGTTTCAAAAGAAATCAGGAGCATGTTAAGTTTGCAAGTGTTTTGATGCTAGTAAATGTTTTCAAGCATGATTGAGCATGATAAGTGTATGAACGTTCCCATGTGCAAATATTTCCAAGTACATGTATTTTGAAGCAAGCATTCTTTGAAATGAGCATGTTTATTATCGATAACATGGATTTGTGAGTTAGGATTTACTTACTAAGCAATTCGCTTATTAGTTACATTTCCTTCTATTGCAGATAAAGGTAAAGAAAAAGCATATGCTATGGAGGCGAACGGGACTTGCATTGATGTTCAGTGGCGGCGGAACCGTGGAAGAGATCTTTGGGATAAGTCTTAGAGGCATTTTGATTTATAGAAACTCATGGTTAATGTTTTGGATTGGTAGGATGTGATCACCTTATTTAAACTTTACATGGAGTCAAAGTTGGGTACAAAGTTAGTAGAGATTGCATGTGTTTTGATAAGTTTGTTAAATTTCGTAGAAATCCTAATTTCAAGTTATTGGATTCGTTTTGAGTTGTTAAGATGCTTATAAAACTAGTATGGAGTTTAGATTTGGAGTTGTTTCATTGTATGTCTTGAAAGTATATGATTTGTGGATCTTTGGAAATGGTTTTCAGATCTGAAATGCAGGTTTTTCAGGCGTGCCAATCGACTGGTTCAGAACCAGTCGACTGCGATATCGAACAAAACCTTCTGTTTGATGCACCAGTCGACTGCCATGAGGCCAGTCGACTGGTGCCGGGCACAGAAAGTTTCTGTGGCCGATACCAGTCGACTGGCTATCTATCAGTCGACTGATACCATTGAAAAGAAAGTGTTGTAGGGCAGATGGTTAGTTCTTTAGTTTTACAACTAAGAGGTCTAGGAGTCAAATCCTTGCAAAGTAAATAAAATGAAAGTTTTTTTTAAAGAAAAAAAAATTAGAGCAAGTTAAGGGAAGTCAAGTAGTTGTAACCTAAGGCTAAGAATAAGGTAAAGTTAAGGTTAAGTAAAAAGCGACGTCCGCTTTAAGGGAGAGAAGTTAAGGTGGGTCGTCACACGCGTCCTCACCTACTCCTCTCAGGAGAGTTTACCTTTGCCAACTGGCTCCTCCGGTTGGACTTTTGCCAAGCAGTCCTTCGCCAGGTGCCTAGAAGCCCTTCGCCAGGTCTTCGGTACCAAGCAGTCCTTTGCCAGGTGCCTAGCAGTCCTTCGCCAGGTCTTCGGTACCAAGCAATCCTTCGCCAGGTGCCTAGCAGTCCTTCACCAGGTCTTAGACTCATAGCGGCCCTTCGCCAGGTGCCCAGCACTCCTTCGCCAGGTCTTAGGGTTTCGTTGCCTAGCAGTCCTTTGCTAGGTGCCCAGCAGCCCTTCGCCAGGACTATGTTCTGCACACTCAGTGAGCACATTAGATCATAATACCATCTTAACTTTTGAACCCTTTGCCAATATCAAAACCCAGGTTCGACTTAGGTGCTGCCTGCACCAACAACTTCAAGGCTGCATGATCAGAAAATACAATAACATGAGAACTTAGCAAATATGATCTAAATCTATCCAAAGCAAAAACAATAGAAAGGAGTTTTTTTTCTGTGGTGGTGTAGTTATCCTGAGCAGCATCTAAAATCTTGGAAGCATAGCAAATGACATGTGGTGCTCCATCTACCCTCTATGCCAGAACAACTCTTACAGCAAAATTTGAAGCATCACACATCAACTCAAAAGGTAAAGTCCAATCAAGGGGTCTAATAATAGGAGCTGAAATAAGAGCCTCCCTCAATCTCTGAAAAGCTTCCTTGCATTTGTCATCAAAGCAAAAAATCTACATCATTCTGCAACAGTCTAGTCAAAGGGCGAGCAATCTCACTGAAGTCTCTAATAAATCTCCTGTAGAATTCTGCATGGCCAAGAAAAACTCGAATATCCCATACGCATACGGGGTAAGATAAAGATGATATTATACTAACTTTAGCAGGATCTACTTCAATGCCTTTCCTAGAGACTATATGTCCTAAAACAATTCCATGCTCTACTATAAAATGACATTTTTCAAAATTAAGGACAAGATTAGTTTCAATGCATCTATGTAAAACTCTAGACAAATTATCCAAACAAGTATCAAATGATGTGCCAAATACAGAAAAATCATCCATGAAAATTTTCATGCAATGTTCTAGTAACTCACCAAAAATACTCACCATACACCGCTGGAAAGTTCCAGGTGTTGGGACCGGGTGCATGATGACAAGGATACGGGTTCGTAATATTTTAAAATTTTACGTGCAGCGGAAGAATTAGCATAAAATAATTTCACAAATTATTTTAACCACGTATCTAGCATGCGACCTTATGATGTGTGGACGTAATCATAAATTAAAACATTGCAGAAAGGTAAACTAATTTACTTTGTACCTCGCGTAACTCGAAGAAAAGGGACGAGATCCAACCGTAGCGTCCCTTGGAAGCTTCACCTCTATTCGCGTCCACGCCGAGTTCTCTTCGGGATGACTTCGTAAAGTCACGAGTTTTGTGCCGACGAGAACTACTAGATTCTCTATAGGCACAACTAGAAGATCAAGAGAGAAGATAGGAAACTAACCACCAAGAATCGGAATCCAAATTCCGGGAAGGAAGGAGATGCGATCCGCTTCTTCTTCTTCGAGGTCGTCTTGGTGGATGAAGCTCACGACCACCTTGGGAGTTGCGCCGGCCCTAGGGGAGGAGAGAGAGCCGACCCTAGAGAGAGGGGCGCTGGCCCTAGAGAGAGAGAGAGGCGTGTAGAGAGAGAGAGAGGGGGAGCAACTAATCTTTTGATTAATTGATTAGGAATTCAAGGCTTGCCTTTGTGACGACCCGACTTCTCTTAACTTCCTTAAAACGGACGCCACATTTGCTTAACCTTAACTTTACCTTATCCTTAGCCTTAGGTTACACCTACTTGAGTCCCCTTAACTTGCTCTGAATTTTTTTTTTCCTTCCTTCTCTTTTTTTTCAAAAAAAAACAAAACAACTTTCATTTTATTTGCTTTGCCAGGATTTGACCCCTCAACCTCTTAGTTGCATGACCAAAGCACTAACCAACTACTCTACACAGTTTCTTTTCAATAGCACCAGTCGACTGATATTATAGCAGTCGACTGGTGTCAGTCGACTGGTATATGGTCAGTCGACTGCCATATCGAACAGAAGGTTCTGTTCGATATAGCAGTCGACTGGTATCTGAGCCAGTCGACTGGCACGCCTGAAAACCTGCAATTTCAGAGCTGATAACCACTTTCAAACATCCACAAATCACATACTATCACTTCACATTAAGATATAACTTCAAATCTATATTCTACCCTAGTTTATTTAGCATATTAGTAACTCAAAACCAATACCACAACTTGAAATTGAAACTTTGCGGAGTTTAACAAAACTAACAAAACACTTGCATAAATATACTAAAGTTTGTACCAAACTTTGTCTCTAGGCATAGTTTAAACACACTGATCACTTTCTATGAACCCAAAACCATAACCAAATGTTTCTATAATACTTATTCCCAAAGATCTCTTCCACGGTTCCGCCGCCACTGAACACCAATGCAAGTCCTGTCGCCTCCCAACTTACGCTTTCTCTTTTCCTTTATCTGCAATAGAAGGAAAATGCAACTAATAAGCACAATGCTTAGTAAGTAAATCCCTACTCACAAAATCATGATGTCAATACTAAACATGCTCATCTCAAAGAATGATTTAAAACTTTACTTACTTTAAAACTTACAACTAAACATGCTTACAACTTGAAACACTTTATCATGCTTGTTAATGTATCAATGTACACAACTAACCATGCTTACTACTTGAACTACTTTATCATGCTTGCATTGTAACAAGGTACACATATAATAATTAAACACTTTCTCAAAAAGAAACTACTTGATCATACTTATATACTTGAAAATA
>JAGFNQ010001466.1:272708-316414 GCA_024364735.1 Boesenbergia rotunda | reverse complement strand
TTCAATCACTTGGTTGGCATCTGGGATATGCTTCTTTAACATTGAAACATGAAATACGTTATGTATTGCTGACATTTCTGAAGGTAGCTCCAACTCATAAGCTACTTTACCAACTCTCTTTATCACTGGGTAAGGTCCTACGTATCGAGGACTTAGCTTGCCTTTCTTACCAAATCTCATCACTCCCTTCATAGGTGCTACTTTGAGGAAAACTGTATCCCCAACTTCAAACTCTAACGGCCTACGACGTACATCTGCATAACTCTTCTGCCTACTCTGAGCAGTCTCTATCCTCTGGCGGATGCTCCTGATTGCTTCTGTGGTATCCTCTATAAGATCAGTCTGAGATCCCATTTCTTTCTTCTCACTACTCTCATACCAACAGAGGGGAGATCTACACTTCCTCCCATAAAGAGCTTCATAGGGTGCCATACCAAAATAGTGGCTTGGTAACTGTTGTTGTAGGCAAACTCAGCTAAACATAAATACTTGCACCAACTGCCCTTGAAGTCCAATGCACAAGCTCTGAGCATATCCTCTAGAATCTGATTCACTCTCTCTGTCTGTCCATCAGTCTGGGGATGGAAAGCTGTGCTAAACTTCAGTTTGGTGCCTAGCGCTGTCTGTACACACTCCCAAAAGTGTGAAGTGAAACGACCATCCCTATCTGAGATAATGGTCTTCGGAACTCCATGTAGTCAGATCACTTCCTGTACGTATAACTGAGCTAACTTCTCAATGAGTAAGATACTCTGATCGGCAAAAAGTGGGCGGACTTGGTCAATCTGTCTACTATCACCCAAATAGCATCATAGCCATTAGTTGTCTTTGGTAGACCAACTATGAAATCCATGGCTATGTCTTCCCACTTCCACTCTGGAATCTGAATGGGTTGTAGGACACCTCCTGGTCTCTGGTGTTCTGCTTTAACTCTCTGACATGTCAGGCAGGTGCTGACATACTTAGCTATGTCTCTCTTCATCCCTGACCACCAAAATCTTCTTTTCAAATCTTGGTACATCTTAGTGGAACCAGGATGCATTGAGTAGGGAGTTCCATGGGCTTCTTCAAGAATCTTCTTTCTCAGCTCTTCATGATTGGGGACACATAAACGGTCACCATAGTAGAGTATCCCACTGTCAGATACTCTAAACCCTTTACTCTCTTCTTCTTGCACCTCTTGCTTGATCCTTTGGATATCAGAATCCTCAGCTTGCTCTTTCTGTATCTCTTCAAGCAAAGTCGACTCTAGTGTCAATAGAGCTAGCTGCCCATCAATAATCTCCACTCCATAATCTACTATCTCCTTCTGTAATGGTGGTGCCAATGATGATAAGGACATCAAAGTGGCACAAGTCTTTCTACTCAGTGCATCTGCTACTCTATTTGCCTTACCAGGGTGGTAAAGAATCTCACAGTCATAGTCCTTCACTAACTCGAGCCACCTTCGCTGTCTCATATTGAGGTCTTTCTGAGTGAAGAAATATTTCAGACTCTGGTGATCTGTATAAATCTTACACGGCACTCCATACAAGTAATGCCTCCATATCTTTAGAGCGAAGACCACAGCTGCCAATTCCAAGTCATGAGTGGGGTAATTCTTTTCATAATCCTTGAGTTGTCTGGAAGCATAAGCTATAACTCTGCCTTCTTGCATAAGTACTGCTCCAAGTCCTAGCTTTGATGCATCACTATATATATCAAAGCCCTTCTCACCTTCGGGTACTGTCAGGATAGGAGCACTAGTCAGTCTTTTCTTCAGCTCAAGGAAACTCTGCTCACAGTCTTCAGTCCACTCATACTTCTTGTTCTTCCTGGTGAGGGCTGTAAGCGGAGAAGCTATCTTTGAAAAGCCTTCCACAAACCTTCGGTAGTATCCTGCTAATCCCAGAAAACTCCTAATCTCACTGGCATTCTTCGGTGGACTCCAATTACTAACTGCTTCAATCTTGGCTGGGTCTACCATTATTCCTTCTTTGGAAATAATGTGGCCTAGAAAGGCTACCTGGTCGAGCCAAAACTCACACTTTGAGAATTTGGCGTACAACTCCTTCTGCTGCAAGGTCTCCAATACTATCTTCAGGTGTTCTTCATGTTCTTCCTGAGTCCTTGAATACACTATAATGTCATCAATAAAGACAATGACAAACTTATCCAGAAAATCCTTGAACACTCTATTCATCAAATCCATAAACGTCGCAGGGGTGTTTGTTACTCCAAAGGGCATGACCACAAACTCATAGTGCCCATATCTCGTACTGAAAGCAGTCCTTGGCACATCACTCTCCTTTACTCTGAGCTGATGGTAACCTGATCGCAGGTCTATCTTGGAGAACACTATGGCTCCCTTCAGCTGGTCAAATAAATCATCTATCCTCGGCAAAGGATATCTGTTCTTGATGGTCACCTTATTCAAAGCTCGGTAATCTATGCACATTCGCATAGATCCATCCTTCTTCTTAACGAACAATACAGGAGCCCCCCAGGGTGAATGACTAGGGCGGATGAAACCCTTGTCGAGCAGCTCTTGTAATTGTTCTTGCAGTTCCTTCAGTTCTGCTGGTGCCATGCGATAAGGTGCCTTTGAAATTGGGTTGGTTCCTGGAGCCAACTCAATTTCAAACTCAATTTCCCGATTGGGAGGGAGTCCTGGTAGCTCTTCAGGAAACACCTCAGGATAGTCACAGACTACTCTCACATCTTCTTTCTTTAATTCTTCCCTTTGACTTGCATCCACTATATGAGCTAGAAAACCAGAACATCCCTTTTCTAACATCCTCTGAGCTTGTAAGGTAGATAAGAACCTTTTTGTCTTTCTCTTCGGGTCTCCAATAAATTCAAATGAAGGTTCTGCTTCTGGTGTAAACTTGACCTTTCTCTTGCGGCAGTCTATAGAAGCACTGTACTTGCTCAAGAAATCCATCCCTAAAATGACATCGTAATCCTTCATCTCAAGGATTACCAAGTCACTATAGAGCTCTCGGTTGGAAATCCAGATTTGTACTGCCCTTAGCCTCTGGGTAGAGGACCATAACTTCTCCTGATGGTAGAGTTATTAGAAACTCCTGACTTAAACTCTCTGGTGGGATCCCTAGCTTTTTAGAGAATAGTATAGATACAAAAGAATGGGTTCCCCAGTATCGAATAACACAATAGCATACCGAGATGAGATGAGTATTCGACCTGTGACCACAGTAGGAGCATTTGCCACATCTTCCTTGCTGATGGAGAAAATCCTGGCGTTGGTTGTGGCTGGTGGGGCTTCCATCCTCATCTGGCTGTAATAAGGTCCCTCCATAACTGGCTGCATCTGGTGCAGCTGAGCAGGTCCACCTCCGTACTGAAGAAACTGTGGTGGAGGTTGCTTTGCTTTAGGACAAGCCTTGGCCATGTGCCCTACTACTCCACATATATAGCAAGCTCCAACACTTGACTTGTTAGGGCAAGCTTTCATCATGTGTCCCTCTGCTCCACATATATGGCATCCACTCATGCCCTGACGACACGCTCCAGGATGTGTGTTTCCACACTTTGGGCAAGGAGGATACTTAGGCTGCTTGCTTGAGGTGCCTCCTTTGTTGCCCTCAGAAGTCTTCTGGTCCCCCTGCTTTCTCTTGCCTGAATTTCCTTTCCAGTTCTGTTGGTTCTGAGTACTCCCTTGGGACTTCTGGGCTGATGCTTGTTGTTGTTGCACCCGTGTGGCCTTTATACTATTTAAGTAGTGCTCAGTAATCAAAGCACTACTTATTAATTCTTCTGAAGTCTGAGGTCTATTACTACTGCCGGCCACAGTCAGAGCTATCTGAGGTCTCAGCATCTTGAGCATCAACCTAACCCTTTCCTTTTCAGTGCTAACTAGCTCCGGGCACACGCGAGCTAGTCGGTTGAATTTCTTCACTGCTTCATCTACTGTCAGATCTCCTTGGCGGAACTCAGTGAACTGATCAAAATGCCTATTGGTCACTTTCATGTGAAAGTACTCTTTCAAAAACTCTGCTTCAAAATCGGCCCAGGTCATCTGATTTACACTTCTCTTTGCCTTCACTCTTTCCCACCACATCCTAGCATCTCCAGTAAGACAGAAGGATGTGCACTTGATCTTCTCCACCTCGGGCCAGTCCAGTAACTCCATGATACTCTCCACTGTTTTGAACCATGCCTGAGCATCCCATGGTTCACTCGTGCCAGAAAAGTTCTCAGGCTTCAGTCTCTGCCACTGTATCAGATAGGCTTCCTATCTCACTTCTCTTGTCGGGGGCACTGGGGGTGTCTCTGTCACCGCTGGTGCCACTACTTGTGCCACTGGTGCCACTGGAGGGGTAGCAGAAGTGGCCTGCTGATTAGTGGCCTGCTGGTTAGCCATCAAGGTGGCAATGACTTGTTGCTGTTCAGCAAGTTGCCTCTGAAGCTGGGCCACCACTCCTTGAAGATCTGTTGGTGGTGCTGACTCAGTGGACTCCTGCTCTCTAGGAGTCTGCTCCTTATTTCGGACAGTTCTGGGACGCCCTCTTGCCATTCTCTTTCTCTATGGTGTATAGAAAATAAATAAGAAATAAATGCATATTATTTCTTACTAACTTGCTTCACTATCTCTATGCATACATTATCATATCATAGTAATACTATCATGCTTTTCTACTATCATGCACTTACTAATACTAGCAGTCAATAAAGAAAGCATATTAACAAAAACAAAACAACATTAAATTTCTTACTTGGTAGGCGGCAGGGTTGATGCTTGATGTCAGTGTGGCGGAAGGGTGGAGACCTGCTCTGATACCACTCTGTGACGACCCAACTTCTCTTAACTTCCTTAAAACGGACGTCACATTTGCTTAACCTTAACTTTACCTTATCCTTAGCCTTAGGTTACACCTACTTGAGTCCCCTTAACTTGCTCTGAAAATTTTTTTTTCTTCCTTCTCTTTTTTTTTCAAAAAAAACAAAACAACTTTCATTTTATTTGCTTTGCCAGGATTTGACCCCTCAACCTCTTAGTTGCATGACCAAAGCACTAACCAACTACTCTACCCAGTTTCTTTTCAATGGCACCAGTCGACTGCTATTATAGCAGTCGACTGGTGTCAGTCGACTGGTATATGGTCAGTCGACTGCCATATCGAACAGAAGGTTCTGTTCGATATAGCAGTCGACTGGTATCTGAGCCAGTCGACTGGCACGCCTGAAAACCTGCAATTTCAGAGCTGATAACCACTTTCAAACATCCACAAATCACATACTATCACTTCACATTAGGATATAACTTCAAATCTATATTCTACCCTAGTTTATTAAGCATATTAGCAACTCAAAACCAATACCACAACTTGAAATTGAAACTTTGCGGAGTTTAATAAAACTAACAAAACACTTGCATAAATATACTAAAGTTTGTACCAAACTTTGTCTCTAGGCATAGTTTAAACACACTGATCACTTTCTATGAACCCAAAACCAT
Source organism: Boesenbergia rotunda (assembly GCA_024364735.1). Lineage (NCBI taxonomy): Eukaryota > Viridiplantae > Streptophyta > Magnoliopsida > Zingiberales > Zingiberaceae > Boesenbergia > Boesenbergia rotunda. The sequence continues at coordinate 310,956 of JAGFNQ010001466.1, read as the reverse complement.
AACCAAATGTTTCTATAATACTTATTCCCAAAGATCTCTTCCACGGTTCCGCCGCCACTGAACACCAATGCAAGTCCTGTCGCCTCCCAACTTACGCTTTCTCTTTTCCTTTATCTGCAATAGAAGGAAAATGCAACTAATAAGCACAATGCTTAGTAAGTAAATCCCTACTCACAAAATCATGATGTCAATACTAAACATGCTCATTTCAAAGAATGATTTAAAACTTTACTTACTTCAAAACTTACAACTAAACATGCTTACAACTTGAAACACTTTATCATGCTTGTTAATGTATCAATGTACACAACTAACCATGCTTACTACTTGAACTACTTTATCATGCTTGCATTGTATCAAGGTACACATATAATAATTAAACACTTTCTCAAAAAAAAACTACTTGATCATACTTATATACTTGAAAATAGTAATCAATTTTCTCTTTAGGCCTTGACATTGTACCATGGTATCGGTGTACCAATTGCGCGCTTTTCTAATAGGTTGCGAGGTAGCTAGCCACCGCACCCTATTAGAACTTTACTTTCTAACTTTCGATGGGCCTTACATTTGCCCGGTACATGTCTCTTTCTCAAAGTAAAATACTTTTCTTACTTACCATACTTAAACTTATCACTTTACTTATTTTTGCATATATTTTGCATGCTAAAAAAAAACCTTTACTTTTCTCACTTTAACTTTCCATCGAGCACCTTGTGTGCTCCTTAACTCAAATTCACTTTTAGGTCTTTTCATAAGTATGAAAACTCATCATGCTTGGCCTACATACATTCAATACAAACAAATTGAATTTCTAACATGATAAAACATGCAACTTTAATAGCTAAAACATAGAATAGCAAAACTCTCTTAACCATGCTTCTACTTTTCGAAAACTCGGGTTCTACAATGAGAATTTCGAAACGAAACTACTCCTATTGCAGGTGAGCGATTTACTTACATCGTTCTTGAAGAAAACTCACAAAAACAGGGAGAAAACTCCCTAACGACATCTTTTTCTTCCTCCTTGTAAAAAGCTCCCACCTTTAGCCCTAGGAAAGAACCCTAGGTGCTTCTACTCAAGGGAAAGGAGAAGAAACGAAGAAGAAGACCCCTTGAATCCCCTGTTTCCGCAACCTCCTCGCCTCTCTTCTTCTCTCGCGCGGCCCCCAACCCTAGTTTGGTTTTCACGCGACTTAAGCGGGGCTTAAATACCTCTTAATGAAAAAAACGTAACTACTCTATAACATTATTTCTCTCCATAATTTTCTGTGCTTGATACCCTAGCCCAGTTGGTTGCTTGGCTTCCCTTCCTCCCTGTGGTCGCGGGTTCAATCCCCACCCGACCCCTTTAAAGTTTTTCTTTTTTTTTTCTAATCATTCCGAAAAATGCTATAATATTCCGAAAAATGCTAGAAAAATTCCTAAAAATCCCTAATAATACCAGGAAATTATTGGGTGTTACATAAAATACACAAAGAACACAATTGTTTTTACTTGGTTCAGAGTCGCGGGCGGCTCCTACACCAAGGCCCACGGTCCTTGACCATTTATTGCGGGTAATTCAATATTCGCGCAAAGGTTTACAGATTTAATACAAAATAGTGCAGTAAGTAAATGAATTACACTTTTCGTTACCGACACCCTGATGTGGATCGTACTTCAGAGCAGAGGGTCGTCGTCGGCGCTGGAATGTCGAGAACAGAGTTTGCCGGAGCAGAGCGCTTGAACGAAAAGCTTGGAGGCGTTGGAAAAAGTGTTGTTGAAGCCTTAGGGGTCGAGCCCCTTTTATAGTGCTCCTGGGGGCGCCTGGGACGTCGAGGGCGCCTGACACGTGCCTTCGGATCCAAGAACCTCTATCCGAAGCTTGGTCAGCGCTTATCCCATTCAAATCGGCTCTAGAGCTGACTGGGGCGCCCGGGACCTCCCGGGCGCCCAGCTTGACTGGGTCCGCTGGCTTCGTGGCTGATTTTACTTCGACTCATCTTTGGCCTTGACCTTGGGGGCCCAGGACCTCCCGGGCGCCTAGCCTAGTGTTGATTCGAAGCACTTCTTGCTTTACTGTTGTTTGGCTTTGACCTTGGGCGCCCGGGACCTCCCAGGCGCCTAGCCCAGGTGCCTGCCCCTCTCCTTTGGGGCGTTCTGAGCTGCAAAAACACATTCCTTTGGTCCCTGAATCCAAGGTTAGTTCCACAACAAACAAGGCAAGAATATTAGATTATTTTTTACAGCCGTAGCTGTCTTGGTTCTGACTTCGGGTCTCCCAAATGGAACCCTAGTTCGAACCGACGCCTACTGTTCCCTCGACGGGGAACGCGTCCTCACCTACTCCTCTCAGGAGAGTTTACCTTTTGCCAACCGGCTCCTCCTGTTGGACTTTTGCCCGGCAGCCCTTCGCCAGGTGCCTAGCAGCCCTTCGCCAGGTCTTCAATGCCTAGCAGCCATTCGCCAGGTGCCTAACAGCCCTTCGCTAGGTCTTTGATGCCTAGCAGCCCTTTGCCAGGTGCCTAGCAGTCCTTTGCCAAGTCTTAGGGTTTCGACGGCTAGCAGCCCTTCGCTAGTTGCCCAGCTGCCATTCGCCAGGACTGTTGCTGCAGGCAGCACCTAAGTCGAACCTGGGTTTTGATATTGGCAAAGGGTTCAAAAGTTAAGATATTATTATGATCTAATGTGCTCACTGAGTGTGCAGAACGAAGTCCTGGCGAAGGGCTGCTGGGCACCTAGCGAAGGGCTGCTAGGCATCAAAACCATAAGACCTGGCGAAGGACTGCTGGGCACCTCGTAAAGGGCCACTAGGAGTCTAAGACCTGGCGAAGGACTGCTAGGCACCTGGCGAAGGACTTCTAGGCACCTGGCGAAGGACTGCTTGGTACCGAAGACCTGGCGAAGGGCTGCTAGGCACCTGGCGAAGGACTGCTGGGCAAAAGTCCAATCGAAGGAGTCGGTCGGCAAAAGGTAAACTCTCCTAAGAGGAGTAGGTGAGGACGCGTTCACCGTCAAGGGAATAGTAGGCGTTGGTTCGACCTAGGGTTCCATTTGGGAGACCTGAAGTCAGAACCAAGACAGTTAAGGCTATATAAACCTAACATTTCTTGCCTTGTTTGTTGTGGAACTAACCTTGGATGCAGGGACCAAAGGAACATGTTTCTGCTGCTCAGAACGCCCCAAAGGAGAGGGGCAGCAGCTGGGCTAGGCGCCAGGGAGGTCCCGGGCGCCCAAGGTCAAAGCCAAATGAACAAGCTAAGCAAGAATCGCAAGAATCGCTTCGGAAGCTTACTGGGCCAGGCGCCCTCAAGCTCCCAAGCACCCTGGTGGTCCCGAGCGCCCTGGATGCCTCGGGCGCCCCGGGTCCAAGCCAAAACAAGTGATAGAAGCGGAAGCTAGCAGACCAAGTCAACCGGGGAGCCCCCAGTGTCCCGGGCGCCCCTGTCAGCTCCGAGCCTGATTCTGGAGGGATAAGCGCTGACCGAGCTTCGGATGAGAGTTCTCGGATCCGAAGGCACGTGTCAGGCGCCCCCAGCATCCCGGGCGCCCCAGGATTGCTATAAAAGGGGCTCGACCCCTAAGGCTTCACAATCAACTTTTCTAACGCCTCTACGCTCTTCGACTCAAGTGCTCTGCTCCGGAAACCTCCAATCTCGAGATTCAAGCGCCGACGATGACCCTCCGCACCGATGTAAGATCCACACCGGGCGTCGGTAACGACGAGTATAATTGTTCTTTTTACTGCACCATTACTGTACAAATCTTTGTAAAAACATGCACGATTATAGAATTGCCCACAGTAAATGGTCAAGGACCGTGGGCCTTGGAGTAGGAGCCGACTACGACTCCGAACCAAGTAAAAATCCTTGTGTTCGTGTCTGTTTTGTTTTAATTTTCCGCTACGCATTCTCTTTTCTAATCCGAAACGTTTTCACGATATTCACCCCCCCCCTCTAAAATGTTTTCTCGATCCAACAAGTGGTATCAGAGCAGGGAAGCTCAAATTTGGTGCAACCACCAATTTGAGAGTTTTTCAGATTTTTTCTTCGAATTTTAAAAAAAAAATTTTCGATCGAACTTTTTGTCGATAATCGAGGTTGGTGCAACACCACTCGATAATTTCTTTTAATATCTTATTCCCGCACTGCTAATCCAAGACCTAGTCTTGGGATAGTTTCTTTTATTATTATTTCAGTAATTACTAAATGGCCATGCAAGAAGGATTTAGTACAGCCAGACCACCACTTTTCAGTGGGGAGGATTTCTCCTACTGGAAAAGTCGGATGGAAGTTCACCTGAAAACTCAGGTGGACATGTGGATAATAATCCAGTCTGGTCTAGAAATCCCTAAAAATGCTGACGGAGTGCCACAATCCTACACCGAATGGGATACCGCCCTAAAAAGGAAAATTGAAGCTGATGCCAAAGCAACCCAGACACTCCAATGCGACCTAACCAAAGAAGAGCTGAACCAGGTGGGACCATTCAACAGTGTAAAGGAACTCTGGGGTAAGCTAATTGAGCTGCACGAAGGAACCTTCGACACCCGAATCAGCAAGAGGGACCTACTACTAAACAAGTTGTACACAATCAAGATGAACGACAGTGAATCTGCAGCCCAGCTCCACGCCAGAATTTAGGAGCTGATGAACGGTCTACACACAATCGGTCACAAGGTAGAAAACCGTGACCTGATCAGGTATACCCTTAACGCTTTCCCGAGAAACACTTTATGGGCATCTATGGTAGATGCGTACAAAGTTTCAAGGGATTTGTCTAAAATTAAATTAGATGAGTTATTTTTCGAACTTGAATTACATGAGCAGACTAACTGCACCCTGGCCGAGAAAGGCATTGCTTTTGTTGCAGGAAAAACTGGAAAGATGACTAAGAAGAAGCCCCAACCTGCACCCGAGTCTGACTCAAACTCGGACTCAGAAGACAGCGAAGGAGATCGACCCAAGCTGGTCAGGCTTGCTCGGAACTACTACAAGGAGTTGAAGAATCAGTCCAATAGAAGAAAAGCCAACCGAAAGAAGGAAGAACCAGCTGGACCTTCAAATAAAAAGACCAAACCAAATGTGACCTGCTACGAGTGCAAAAAGAAAGGTCACTACAAGACGGAATGCCCCAATATGAAGGAAACGAAGAAGACAAGAAGTAAGAAGGCTCTTCAAGCAACGTGGGACGAGTCTTCCTCCGAAGAAGAAGAAGAGGCCCCACAGTCGAACCTGCTCGCCCTGACTGCTTCGGAAGAAATCGATACCGAGTCAGAATTGGAGCCAGACGACGGAAAGCTTACATTTTCAGAGGACGGCAAAATCATTGTAAGTGGATTTTCTAGAATTCAATTAACTGAATTAATTGCTTACCTTTCTCGCGACTTGGCGAAAACCAAAATCCGAGTCGAGTCCCTCCGAAAGGAAGTAAAACTCCTGAAAGAGGGAGCTGACCCTAGATCCTTAACTGAGAAGGTTCAAGAAGGAACGTCTACTCAAGTTGAAAAACTTGAGAAAGAGAACTCCTCCTTGAAAACTCAAGTCAAGGACCTTAGAGCAGCATTAGAACGATTCACTTCTGGTTCCAAGGGTCTTAACATGATCCTTGGAAAACATAAGTCGGTTCTAAATCGATCCGGGTTAGGCTATCGAACTAAGGTGAGACAAAGGTCATACTATGCTGTACTGAATCAGTCTAGACCTAAAATTCAGGCATGGGTACCCAAACTGTGCCTGAACAAACAAACTGGATCAAATCAGTATTGGATCCCCAAGGACAAGATTCATATCTTGCTGAACCATTATCGTGGCTTTAGTCCGGGGGAGCCAAATTAAAAACAATTTTCATAGTTAAATGAATTTCTTTTCTTGTTTTAATATGCATGATTGCTTGTCTACTTATTTTCTGCAATTTACCATGCTTTGACTTAGGACTGGTTAGATTAAGGACTGAACCAATTAATTGAAATTTGAACAACATAGTATTGGGTGGTGGTGAGATGATAGTACGTTAGGGAAGCCTCTTTTAATAAGGTCAAGTATACACTACTTGGTCTCTTTAGACTGGTAGAACTAGCCGAAGCTACCGATCCAAGACCCAAACTAGTTAGACCAGAATTTATCAAAAAGTAATTTCGAAGATGAAATTTCACTAAAAGGCTTTGTCAAGGAAAGGGTTGATGATCTAATAAGGCTATGGCCAAAGAAGGCCTAGTGCCTCGCTAAGACCTGGAAGCCAAATTTTGAAATTCAAATTCAAATTATTCTTTGTCAAATTGGAATCTAACACAAATTTTCAATTAATTTTAGATTCAAACGCTCTTTTTCAAAATAAATTCAAAACCAATTATTTCAAAATTAATTTAAAATTTTCAAAATATATCATGATTTTTCAAAATAATTCTGTCTACTAAAACCTGTCTCACAAAACCCCATAAGGCAAACGTGATTGACAACTCTAGAACGGGTGAAATGGTAAAATTTAACTTAACTAAAATTCATTTGATCCCTGTACTGTTGTTTAGTACAAACATTAAATCCTGTAGTTTAGAATGGAGTTTACCTAATTATTGCTTGATTAATCCAGTTAATACTAGTCAAACCATGGTCAAAGTAGTCAAACCATGGTCAAAGTAGTCAAACCATGGTAAAAATAGTCAAACCATGGTCAAAATAGTTAAACCATGGTCAAAGTAGTCAAACCATGGTAAAAATAGTCAAACCATGGTCAAAATAGTTAAACCATGGTCAAATGGTCAAACTGGTCAACAATACATCAAAATTATCAATTCCTACACAGCCCGGGCGCCCGTGATCCCTCGGGCACCCCCCTTCTCTTTCACTTCGATCAAGACAGAAAGCTGTCTAGGTCAGGTGCCCGGGTCCTCACGGGCGTCCCAAAGGACACGGTCAAGACTTCAAAAGCTGCATGTGGCAGTTTTTGATCTGACTTCATGCGCCCGGGGCATCACGGGTGCCCCCATCCAACACCAGGTCACGGCAAAAAGCAATTACCCTCTGACCCGGGCGCCCGTGACCTCCCGGGCGCCCGACCTAACACCCCTATATAAACCACCCGAAACCCCCTCATTTTGCCACACCCAAAACACTTCTCTTCTCTAACTCTTCTCCTTCCTAGGCGACCGAACACCCTTCTCGTGCCCTCGACCACTTCACCGCAACTATGCCTCCCCGGATGGTGACTTGGTATAATTTTCTTTCTTTTCTTCTATTCACTTAGAATTAATTTCCTTACCATCTTTTCTCTTGAAATGCATGTTTATTATTTTAGAAAACGATGTGCAAATCAATCAAACCCCGGGACCGAACCTAGCCCCGACCCTAGGTTCCCAACCTTGGAACTTTGCAATAAATTTGCTAGGACAACGTACAAACCGATAAAAATGAGTTACCTAAATAGGCAATTCTTCACTCAATTTTGTCCATTGGCCATGAATGTTATCAACTTTTACCAACTAGACAACCTTGTATTCTGCACTCATCCCATTAACACAACCCTATGTGCAGAATTCTACAACAACATAGTTAGACAGAATGACCTTATGTTTGTCACCACAGTTCAAGGGATGCCCTTGACAATAACACCTTCGTTGCTCAACCGATTTCTTGGACTACGACTCTCTCAGTCCACCTTCTGCTGTTATCCTCCCAGAGATCCTCCCTTTGATGCTCCCTACTCTCACATTGACCTAGACACTCTATACTCCTACTTTTATAGGGATCCTAGAAACCCTTTGGCTAGACGATTTCAGTCTGTTGATCTTCAGGTCCAGGACTACGCTCTTTATAGAGTTCTAGTCCACTGCATTCTACCTTTATCCACTAGGGACGTCGCGACCATGCGACCATTCCACACCTTCCTACTGTACGCATTGATCCATCACCTAGATATCGACATTAGACTCCACATGTTTCACACGATTCTCTATGCGTCCAGTGTTACCACTCAGGGGCGGGTACGCACCTCTTACTGCCACATCATCACCTCCATTCTTCATCATCACGGCCGTAATATCACCGATGGAGAGATGACCACGATGACTGAATTTGATGAGATAGGTTTTAGGAACTTTTCCCTAGCGGGCATAGAGGTCTCGGGTACCGGGGTGTTGTTGTGGAGATGTCAGTGAGCCGGGCCCCAGAGTGACTCTGATGAGGAGATAGAGGTCGATGTCACTGATTTGGCGGCCGAGATTCGAGAGCAGATAGACGAGCCTCCACCTCCGACGACTGCCGAGACGCTAGCTCTACTTTAGACAGAGGTACACAGTCTGAGGGAGGAAGTAGAAGCTAATCACGTAGAGTATATGGATGCCCGCAGAGCCGATCGAGAGACTAGCGACGCACGGTATCATGAGATGATGTCGCTATTTCGATCCTGGCAGCCCAGCTCATCTGATCGTCCCGGTCTCTCCTCCTAGTTTAGATTGGCATTGTACTATTGACTGGTTGACTACCCCTACTCAGTAGGGTTGACTTGTATTTGACTGTGGTGTGACTATGCTGGTCCTCACTTTGACCAGTTGACTTATCTAGTTAACTAGTTGCTTTTCTTGATTATCTGATCTTTATCAGTGACTATGCTTGGTAGAATAGGTTTACTCTACTTCTGTGTTTCTTTTAAAACCATTTTATTACTTATCAGTTTCTACTTAATTTGAAAATTTTTTTCGACTTAGTTTTTTCTGAAAAAATTACCCCCTTTAAAACTAGGGCTTTTTCGCAAATGGACTTAGCTTAGGCCCTAACCCTAGAACTGTATGCGCCTATAGATCTAGAAGCCAGCATCTCACAAGCACCTTAGGGTACTTTTGAATGATAACCTAGAATGAGTTGAGATGCTTAGGTCTTTGCCTTGATTCAAGATGCTTAAGTCTGTGCATCTGCAGTAATTGGGGCACTAAATACCAATAAACAGTAATCAAGTTAAGTGTCAAGCTTAGAAAATCTAACTTGAACAGAACACTTAACTTGACTAACCCTAGCGAAAGCTACTGTTTATAACAGTTAGTAAATAGCTAATTGGGTTAGACAGGACCTGAAAGAGATAATTCAAATTGATTTAGTCCAGTTTATATCTTGAATTGGTTCAGTACAGCACCTTACTTCTTTTGCTATAATGTTTTGCTATATTGGTTTTTTTTGATATATGGCAAAGGGGGAGAGATTGGAAAGGAGAGAAGGTTTAAAATTTAGAGAAGGTTTAAATTTTTTTTCAAAATTTTAAAACTTTATTTATCTCCTTTTTCAAAAAGTAAAATCCCTTAAGTCAATTGCACAAAATTATTTTTAAGTACTTAAGATGTTTTCAAAATTATTTGTAAGTACTTGACTTAAGTCAATTTTCAAAATTACTTAAGCTATTTTTAAAAGTTCTCTAAATACTTATCTTAAATTTCACTAATAGAAAAATTTATAAGTTTAATTTCAAAAATTTTCTTGAAAGCCTTTTAAAAAAAGTGCTAAAGAAATTTCAGTTTTCTAAAAACATCAGAAGAAGTTTAGAAAATTTTCTAAAGTGCGAAAACCCAAATCTCTTTTGGAAAATGTTTTCTAATTTACAATTTTTGGAAAAGATTCTAAGTGTTGAAAAATAAATTTCCCTTTTAGACTTAGATTTTTTTTTCAAACCTCGTGAACCGTTGAAAAATCTAGGGGGAGATTCCTTCCAGGGGGAGGAAATGAAATTGGAATTTTTACCTATTTTTGTTTAAACTTAACTTTTTGAATCGGGTTGCCATAAATCAAAAAGGGGGAGATCGTTGGTGTAGGCAGCACCTAAGTCGAACCTGGGTTTTGATATTGGCAAAGGGTTCAAAAATTAAGCTATTATTGTGATCTAATGTGCTCACTGAGTGTGCAGAATGAAGTCCTGGCGAAGGGCTGCTGGACACCTAGCGAAGGGCTGCTGGGCACCTGGCGAAACCCTAAGACCTGGCGAAGGACTGCTGGGCACCTGGCGAAAGGCCGCTAGGAGTCTAAGACCCGGTGAAGGACTGCTAGGCACCTGGCGAAGGACTGCTTGTTACCGAAGACCTGGCGAAGGGCTGCTAGGCACCTGGCGAAGGACTGCTGGGCAAAAGTCCAACCGGAGGAGCCGGTTAGCAAAAGGTAAACTCTTCTGAGAGGAGTAGGTGAGGACGCGTTCTCCGTCGAGGGAACAGTAGGCGTTTGTTCGACCTAGGGTTCCATTTGGGAGACCCGAAGTCAGAACCAAGACAGCTAAGGCTGTATAAACCTAACATTTCTTAATTATCTTGTTTGTTGTGGAACTAACCTTGGATGCAGGGACCAAAGGAACATGTTTCTGCAGCTCATAACGGCCCAAAGGAGAGGGGCAGCAACTGGGCTAGGCGCCCGGGAGGTCCCGGACGCCCAAGGTCAAAGCCAAACGAACAAGCTAAGCAAGAATCACAAGAATCACTTCGGAAGCTTACTGGGCCAGGCGCCCTCTAGCTCCCGGGCACCCTGGTGGTCCCGGGCGCCCTGGATGCCTCGGGTGCCCCAGGTCCAAGCCAAAACAAGTGATCGAAGCGGAAGCCAGCAGACCAAGTCAATCGGGGTGCCCCCAGTGTCCCGGGCGCCCCCGTTAGCTCTGAGCCCGATTCTGGAGGGATAAGCGCTGACCGAGCTTCGGATGAGAGTTCTCAGATCCGAAGGCACGTGTCAGGCGCCCCCAGCATCCTGGGCGCCCCCAGGAGTGCTATAAAAGGGGCTCAACCCCTAAGGCTTCACAATCAACTTTTCTAACGCCTCTACGCTCTTCGACTCAAGCGCTCTGCTCCGGAAACCTCCAATCTAGAGTTTCAAGCGCCGATGACGACCCTCCGCACCAAAGTACGATCCACACCGGGCGTCGATAACGAAGAGTATAATTGTTCTTTTTTACTGCACCATTACTGTACAAATCTTTGTAAAAACTTGCACGATTATAGAATTGCCCGCAGTAAACGGTCAAGGATCGTGGACCTTGGAGTAGGAGCTAACTGCGACTCCGAACCAAGTAAAAATCCTTGTGTTCGTGTCTGTTTTTTTTAATTTTCCGCTACGCATTCTCTTTTCTAATCCGAAACGTTTTCATGATATTCACCCCCCCCCCTCTATCGTGTTTTCTCGATCCAACAAGGACTTCTTTCTTCACACTCAGTGAACACATTAGACCAAAATAACATCTTAACTCTTGAACCCTTTGCCATTATCAAAACCCAGGTTTGACTTAGGTGCTGCCTGCACCAACAATCTCTCCCTTTTTGATTTATGGCAACCCAGTTCAAAAAGTTAAGTTAAACAAAAAGAAGGTAAGTAAGTAACTTAAATTTTATTTCCTCCCCCTGGAAGAAATCTCCCCCTAAGTTTTTCAAAAGTCCGTGGGGTTTTTGAAAAAAATTTCTAAGTCTTAACGTGAAGTGTTTTTCAAGTTTTCAACACTTAGAAAATTTTCAAGAACATGTTTTTAAGTTAGAAAAGCATTTTCAAAATATTTTGAGTAGGAAAATTTTCAGGGGAATTTGAATTTTACATTTAGAAAATTTTCGACCAACCAAAGATTTGGAATAAGTACTTGGAATAAATCATTGAAAGCTAGAAAGTGTAAGTACTTTGAAAATTTTTCTGATAGTTTAAGAAAGCAGTTTAAGTACTTAGAAAATTTTTCAAACACTGAATTTATAACTTAGAAAAATTTCAGAAAATTTTTCAGGATAAGTGCTTAGGATAATTTTTGAAAGCAAGTAAAATTAACTTTCAAAATGAACTTAAGTAGTTAATGAGCTTTGGTTTTTGAAAAACAGGAGATAACAGTTTTTGAAAAAAGATTTAATTTTGGAGAAAAAAATTTACAAGTTTTGAAAATTTCTCTCCTTTCCAATCTCTCCCCCTTTGCCATATATCAAAAAATATAGCAAAATTACATTAAAATTGAGTAATTAAGGTAAAATGCTGTACTAAACCAATTCTAAATTTAAACTGGACCAAATCAATTTGAATTTCTGCTTTCGGGTCATGTCTAACCCAATTAGCTACTTACTAATTGTTATAAACAGTAGCTTTTGCTAGGGTTAGTCAGGTTAAGTGTTCTGATCAAGTTAGATTTTCTAAGCTTGACACTTAATTTGATTACTGTTGATTGGTATTTAGTGCCCCAATTACTGCAGATGCACAGACTTAAGCATCTTGAATCAAGGCAAAGACCTATGCATCTCAACCCATTCTAGGTTATCAATCAAAGTACCCTAAGGTGCTTGTGAGATGCTGGCTTCTAGATCTATAGGTGCATGCAGTTCTAGGGTTAGGGCCTAGGCTAAGTCCATTTTGCGAAAAAGCCCTAGTTTTGAAGGGGTAATTTTATAAAAAAACTAAGTCCGAAAAATCATTTTAAATAACAAAATCAGAAAAAAATTGATTTTGCAGAAAATAAGATAGTTTTTGAAAAAAATAATTAGAGCAGTCCTATTCTACTAAGTATAACCCTAACTGCCTTCTTAGTAAGCTGAACTCAGACTCAGGTAGGGGTTTGGTGAATATGTCAGCTAGGTTGGATTTTGAGTCTACAAGCTTAAGGACTATCTCACCCCTGGCTACATGATCTCTTACGAAGTGGTGTTTGACTTCTCTGTGTTTAGTTTTAGTGTGTTGGATTGGATTCTTAGTTAGATTAATTGAACTTATATTATCAATGTAGACCTGAGTTTGGGTGTAGTTAAGCTGGAAGTCTTTAAGAGTGTGCATCATCCATAGGAGTTGTGCTACACATTCTCCCAAAGCAATATACTCATCTTCAGTTGTGGATAGAGCTACACAGTGTTGCTTTCTGCTACACCAACTTACTAGACTATTTCCTAAAAGTTGGCAGCTTCCACTTGTACTTTTTCTGTCTAGTTTACACCTAGCATAATCAGAATCCGAGTATCCTGACAAGTCAAAAGTTGAGGTCCTAGGATACCAAATCTTACATTTAGGGTGCCCTTAATGTATCTTAGTATTCTTTTTAGGGTTGCTAAGTGCGTTTCCTTAGCACAGGTTTGGTATCTAGCACACATTCCTACAGCAAAAAGGATATCAGGTCTGCTGGCTGTAAGTACAGTAGACTTCCAATCATACTCCTATATAATTTATGGTCTACAGATTTACCATCAGGGTCACTATCTATTTTGTTGGGACCGGGTGCATGTTGACATGGATACGAGTTCGTAAAATTTTAAATTTTTACGTGCAGCGGAAGAATTAGCATAAATAATTTCTCAAATTATTTTAACCACGTATCTAGCATGCAACCTTATGATGTGTGGACATTATCATAAATTAAAACTTTGCGGAAAAGTAAACTAATTTACTTAGTACCTCGCGTAACTCGAAGAAAGGGACGAGATCCAACCGTAGCGTCCCTTGGAAGCTCCGCCTCTATTCGCGTCCACGCCGAGTTCTCTTCGGGATGACTTCGCAGAGCCACGAGTATTGTGTCGATGAGAACTACTAGATTCTCCAAAGACACAACTAGAATATCAAGAGAGAAGAAAGGAAACTAACCACCAAGTAACGGAATCAAAATTCCGGGAAAGGAAGGAAGGAGTCGCGATCCGCTTCTTCTTCTTCTTCGGCACGAACTTGGTGGAGGAAACTCACGGGCACCCTAGGTTCTTGCGCCGGCCCTAGGGGAGGAGAGAGGGCCGGCGCCCGCCCTAGAGAGAGAAAGGGCGCCGGCCCTAGAGAGAGAGAGAGAGAGTTAGAGAGAGAGAGGGAGAGAGTTAATCTCTTGATCAATCTATTGAGGAAATCAAGCCTAGCCTTGGTTCCTTTATATAGTAGTCTCTCCCTTGCCAAGTCTCCCCTTTAACGGAATTTTTCATAAGAAATTTATCCTATAAATTTTCTTTATGAATTATTCCGTTTAAACCAAGTTTTATTATAACTAATTTTATAATAAAATAAATACATCTCTCCTTTTATTATGGAATAAATTTTACAAGAAATTTATAAATTTTCTTATTATGGAAAAATCAATTCATAATTGATTTTATAAAATTAAAATAAACCATTCCATGGATCATTTTAATTTCCATAAAAAAGAATAAATTTCTATAAATTTCTTTATATAAATTTCTTTATACAAATTTATTTATCCATAATTTATAAAACAAATCGCGCTAGATTTATTTTATTAATTAAACTAATTAAATTGGTTTCTCCCCAATGATGTGGTCGGCCAAACCAAAGGGGGTTGACACCCTCTTTGGCCGGCCAAACCGAGCCGAACCGATCGCGAATTAAACTCATTTAATTCGCCCAATAAGCCTTCAAAAGACTTAGCCATTTTTAGCTTCCGTTGCGCCTCTGATTAACTCAGATTCGACTTATTTCTCTTGATCGGAAAATCCAATTTTCAACTCGTTTTAAATCCCTCAGATTACTCGTAGTGCGTGTGACTAAATAGACTTTCGATTTATGTTGGCCGTTTATAATCAACTAATTATAGAACGATCATGAGTGGCACCTAGTAGTACATCATGACCCCCAATTAATCGAAAGATCAACGGTTGACCTCAGAAGTAATTCTGAAACCCTTCAGCAGCTCTAATGAATCGTGCCCCATTCCCTTCACCATCATATACCCACTTGGTTCAGGACATGGTCTGTGTGTGTCAGTCCCCACTAGGCTGACTACGTCACACCTAGCCCAAGTAGTGTCTTTCTCGTCCTTTGGATTTCTAATTACTCTCATGTATTTAAGAGACTCATACTCTAAACATGACATGCTCTGGCCAGAGGCTTTGAGTAACAATCCGACGATAGGCCTGGGTATACATCTCCTCGCAACGAGTGGTGAATCCTTTGTAGGCTGTTCAAACATCTTCGGGCACTTCGGCTTATACCCAATCATCCTGGGTCCACACCTCCTTGGAGATGCTTGCTTAGGATGTTAAAGTATAAGTCTCCATGACCAAGATGACTTGAACACTGCAAGTCAAAGGAACATCGCACTTAAGCTGCAGTAAGAACTTCACTGACATATCTATATAGATTACCATATGAAGTTTTACAGCTAGTCACTCCAATGAACTAGTTCCCTTAACTAGCATTCATGTTTATCTCCGGACATCCCAATGTCACCAGCCAGTGAGAATCAGCTGATTAGAGAATAACCCATGCTAGTCTCAACAGAATTGATAGTGTCCATTTTTATCAATTCATCGACTAGGGATATTTTCAATACTTCACAATTGCACATGTAGAGATAATCACTAGTTGTGATCTCATCACAAATTCTCTTATGCTGTGAATTGTATTGCGGACATTCAGTAGATGAGTTTAAGATCCCAATCAAATACACAAACATGTATACTCAAATAGTGAATTTTCATTTATTAAAATAAATGTTTACAATCATAAGGCGATTGCCTTAGGACACTTCTCTCATATCACTAACATATTTTTACATTTGTGGCCATAGAGGTACTTATGCTTTTGGAGTTATCCATTTTGAATTTCTTTATTAACTCCTTAGTATATTTGGATTGATGGACATAATTTCCATCCCTAGTTTGCTTAATTTGTAACCCTAGAAAGAAGTTGAGCTCACCAACTAAGCTCATTTCGAATTCATTTTTCATTATTTTTACAAATTCTTTTAAGAAATTTGAGTTGGTGGATCCAAAAATTATATCGTCAACGTAGATTTGGGCAATAAAGATTTCTTTTTCTAAGGTCTTAATAAATAGGGTTGAATCAATTTGTCCCTGGTTAAATTCCTTAGAAATGAGGTAGGTTGATAGACGTTCATACCATGCCCTAGGTGCTTGTTTTAGTCCATATAGTGCCTTATTGAGTTTGTAAACATGGTCAGGTTTTTCTAAGTCCTCAAAACCGGGGGGATGTCCTACATAGACTTCTTCCTTAATAAATCCATTTAGAAAAGCTGACTTCACATCCATTTGGTAGAGTTTAAATCCTTTATGGGATGTAAAGGCTAACAACATCCTAATGGACTCAAGTCTAGCTACTGAGGCATAGGTTTCGTCATAGTCTAACCCTTCGACTTGACTGAACCCTTTGGCTACTAAGCGGGCTTTATTTCTCACTATTTCTCCTTGATCATTTAGCTTATTCCTAAAAACCCACTTAGTATCAATAATGGATTTGTCCTCAGGTTTAGGTACTAGTTCCCATTCTTGTTCCTCTCAAACTGGGCTAACTCTTCTTGCATTGCTATGATCCAATCAGGATCAGGTAAGGCTTCCTCTATAGTCTTAGGTTCGATTTTCGAAATCAGTGCAATCTGACTAAGGTTCCTATAGGAGGACCTAGTTCTGACTCCTAAGGTTGGATCACCCACAATTTGATCAGTTGGGTGACTGAGTATGGGTTTCTTAGTTCTTCTAGAACTTGGTTCAGCCTCAGGCCCGGCTGGTCGATTCGATTTAGTATTTGGTTCAGCTATTTGAGTTGGTTCAATTATTGGTTCAACTGACTCAATAGTTGGTTCAATAGTTAGTTCATTTAGGGGTTCAACTAGTGGTTCAATAAGTTGTTCATTATCTTCGTGATCAATATTTGATGAATTTAGATATGGATTATCAGATTTTGAATTAATTTCTTCATCAAATATTAGATTTGTTGTTTCCTCAATTTTGTTAGTTTGTTTGTTGTAAACCTTATATGCCCTACTTGTTGTTGAATACCCTAAGAAGATCCCTAGGGTTGAGTGAGACTAGAATTTACCTAGATAGTCCTTGGTGTTTAGGATATGGACTTTGCACCCAAAGACCCTTAGGTAATGTAGGTTTGGAAGTCTATGGTAGTATAATTCATAGGGTGTTTTATTATGTCGTTTGTTAATTAGGACCCTATTTTGGATATAGCAAGCCGTACTAATTGCTTCTGCCCAAAATTGGTTAGCTAGGTCGAATTCATTGAGCATAGCCCTAGCGACTTCTTGTAGGGTTCTATTTTTCCGTTCTACTATCCCATTTTGCTGGGGGGTTCTAGGACACGAAAATTTATGTATATACCCGTTTATCTTACAAAACTCCTCGAATCGTTGATTTTCAAACTCTCCCCCATGATCACTCCTAAGTCTTTTGATTTTAGTATCATTTTGATTTTCAATTAACTTACAAAAATTAACAAATAGGTTTAGGGTTTCATCTTTAGTTTTTAGGAACCTAACCCAAGTAAACCTAGAGAAATCATCAACAATTACTAAGCAGTATCGGTTTCCGCTTAGTGACTTGGCTCCATGTGAATCAAATAGGTCAAGGTGCAGGAGCTCAAGTGTAGTTTGAGTTAGATCTGATTGAATTTGTTTGTGATTAGACCTGGTTTGTTTACCTTGGTTGCATGATTCACATATTATGTTTTCATGGTTCTTAATTTTAGGTATACCTTTAATTAGGCCAAGTTGTGTGATTTTTGAAATTAATCTCATATTAGTGTGACCTAATCTCCTATACCAGAGGATTGATTCTTCTAACTGAGTTAACATGCATTTAGGTACTAAGGCTAGGTTTATAGTATAAACATTATTTTTCCTAGTGCCCTTAAGCATGATTTCTGAGTCTTGCAAGTTTCTAATCAGGCAGTTAGAGTTGGTAAAGGTAACTACATAGCCAGTATCACACAATTGACATATGCTAAGCAAGTTGAATTTAAAGTTTTCAAGTAAAAGTACCTTTTTAATGACAAAATCAGATTTGAGTTCAATGTTACCTGATCCAATCACTTTGAGTGTAGCATTGTTGCTGAATGCTACTGAGCCTAGGTTCTTGAACTTGAGTTTGGTGAATTTCAATTTATCCCCAGTCATGTGTCTGGAGCACCCGCTATCCAACATCCATTGGTCCAAATCTTTATGTTCCTACACATAAAGAGTTTTGTTGATTTGGATCCAATTAGAATTAAGGATAGCTTAAATTGATTTTCACAACCTAGTCTGTCTCACCTAATCTAGAGTTATCAATCACGTTAACCTTATGGGTTTTTGTGAGACAGATTTTAATAGAAGTATTTAGAAAGACCATGATTAATTTTGAAAAGTTAAATTAATTTTGAAAATAATTAGTTTTGAATTTTTTTGAAAAAGAATATTTGAATCTAAGATTAACTGAAAATTTGTGTTAGATTCGAATTTGACAAAGAGTAAACTGAATTTGGTTTTCAATAATCGGCTTCCAGGTCTTGGCGATGCACTAGGCCTTCTTTGGCCGTAGCCTTATTGGATCATCAACCCTTTCCTTGACAAAGCCTTTTATTGAAAATCCATTTTCAAGTTACTCCTTGAAAGATTTTGGTCTAACTAGTTTGGGTCTTGGATCGGTAGCTTCGGCTAGTTTCACCAGTCTAAAGAGACCAAGTAGTGTATATTTGACCTTATTAGACAAGGCTTCCCTAACGTACTATCATCTCACCGCCACCCAATATTATGTTGTTCAAATTTCAGTTAATTGGTTTAGTCCTTAGTCTAACCAGTCCTAGGTCTAAACATGGCAAATTGCAGAAGATAAATAGACAAGCAATCATGCAATTTAAAACAAGAAAAGAAATTCATTTAACTATAAAAATGGTTTTTATGTTGGCTCCCCCTGGACTAAAGCCACGGTAATGATTAGGCAAGATATGAATCTTGTCCTTGGGGATCCAATACTGGTTTAGTCCAGTTTGGTTGCTCAGGCAAAGTTTGGGTACCCATGCCTGAACTTTGGGTCTAGACTGATTCAGTACAGCATAATATGACCTTTGTTTAGCCTTGGTTCGATACCCTAATCCGGATCGATTTAGAATTGACTTCTGTTTTCCAAGGATCATGTCAAGACCCTTGGAACCCGAAGTGAATCGTTCCAAAGTTGCTCTAAGGTCCTTGACTTGAGTTTTCCAGGAGGAGTTCTCGTTCTCAAGTTTTTCAACTTGAGTAGAGGTTCCTTCTTGAACCTTCTCAGTTAAGGATCTAGAGTCAGCTCCCTCTTTTAGGAGTTTTACTTCCTGTCGGAGGGATTTGACTCGAATTTTAGCTTTCGCCAAGTCGCGAGATAGATAAGCAATTAACTCTGATAATTGAACTCTAGAAAATCCACTTACAGTGATTTTGCCGTCCTCTGAAAATGTGAGCTTTCCGTCGTCCGGCTCCGATTCTGATCCGGACTCGATTTCTTCCGAAGCAGTGAGGGCGAGTAGGTTCGATTGTGGGGCCTCGTCTTCTTCTTCGGAGGAAGACTCATCCCATGTTGCTTGAAGGGCCTTCTTCTTTCTTGTCTTCTTTGTCTCCTTCAGATTGGGGCATTCCGTCTTGTAGTGACCCTTCTTTTTGCATTCGTAGCAGGTCACATTTGGTTTAGTCTTTTCATTTGAAGGTTCAGCTGGCTCTTCCTTTCTTCGGCTGGATTTCCTTCTGTTGGTCTGATTTTTCAGCTCCTTGTAGTCGTCCCGGGCTAGCCGAACCAGCTTGGGTCGATCTCCTTCGCTGTCTTCTGAGTTTGAGTCTGAGTCAACCTCGGGTGCAGGTTGAGGCTTCTTCTTGGTCATCTTTCCAGTTTTACCTGCAACAAAAGCGTCTTCCTCGGCCAGAGTGCAATTAGTCTGCTCATGTAATTCAAGTTCAGAAAATAACTCATCTAATTTGATTTTAGACAGATCCCTTGAAACTTTGTACGCATCTACCATAGATGCCCACAAAGTATTTCTCGGGAAAGCGTTATGGGTATACCTGATCAGGTCACGGTTTTCTACCTTGTGACCGATTGTATGTAGACTTTTCATCAACTCTTGGATTCTGGCGTGGAGCTGGGCTGCTGACTCGTCATCGTTCATTTTGATAGTGTAGAGTTTGTTTAGCAATAGGTCTCTCTTGCTTATTCGGGTGTCGGAGGTTCCTTCGTGCAACTCAATTAACTTACCCCAATGTTCCTTTGCACTGTTGAATGGTCCCACCCGGTTCATCTTTTCTTTGGTTAGACCACATTGAAGTGTCTGGGTAGCTTTAGCATCCGCCTCGATCTTCCTTTTTAGTGAGTAGTCCCATTCGGTGTAAGATTGTGGCACTCCTTCAGCATTTTTCGGGATTTCCAGTCCAGATTGGATAATTATCCACATGTCCACCTGAGTTTTTAGGTGGACTTCCATCCGACTCTTCCAGTAGGAGAAGTCCTCCCCACTGAAGAGTGGTGGTCTGGCTGTACTGAAGCCCTCTTTCATGGCCATTAGAGATTCTGAAATAATAACAACAAAAAAACTGTCCCAAGACTTGGTCTTGGATTAGCAGTGCGGGAAAAATATTTAAATGAAATTAACGAGTGGTGTTGCACCAACCTCGATTAACGATAAAAGTTCGATCGAAAAAAAATTAAAAAAATATTTCGTAAAAGTCCAAAAAATTTCCAAATTGGTGGTTGCACCAATTTGAGCTACCCCGCTCTGATACCACTTGTTGGATTGAGAAACATGATAGAGGGGGGGTGAATATCGTGAAAACTTTTTCGGATAAGAAAGAGAAAACATAGCGGAATTAAAATACACAAAGAACACAATTATTTTTTACTTGGTTCGGAGTTGCGGTCGACTCCTACTCCAAGGCCCACGGTCCTTCACCGTTTACTGCGGGCAATTCTATATTCGCGCAAAGGTTTACAGATTTAATACAAGAATAGTGCAGTAAATGTTGAGGCAATTGGCCCTTAAATGATTGGAAGATCATGGTTTTGATGTGTGGGCGAATAGGTTTAAGGTTAGAGTGTTATGTTGTATTTGATGTGTGTGATTGAGTTTGCAGGACTTGGAGAATCACAAATGGTGACATATCCGAGGGACGAGAGCCGAGGGAGGAGAGCTCCAAGGGCAAGCCGGAAAGTGGACTTCAAGGGCACACGTGAAGGGTGGCATGGAGGCAAGCCAAGGGAAAGCTTACATGCGCATCCGAGGGACGATAGCCAGAGGAAGAGGACTTCAAGGGGCGAGCCAAGGGAGCAGACCTGAAGGCACACGCGAAGGAGAAGGTCCGGAGTGGCTGGAACTAAGATGGGAGGCAGGGCAGTCGACTGGCCTGGAGGCAGTCGGCTGCCAAAACCCACAGAAAGTTTACGGCCTCGGACCAGTCGACTGGCCTTGGGGCAGTCGACTGGTATACCCCGAAACTAGCCATTGGCTAGCTGTTGGCTAGCCATTGGCCAGCAATTAATGCTGGGCCAGTCGACTGCCCTTGGGGCAGTCGACTGGTACGGGGCTGGACAGACTGCGAGTCTGTCCTTTTCATCTATAAAAAGAGCACCTTTTTGCACGTGTACGGTACGGTTCCGTACAGTAACGAGGTGCTGCCCAACTGAAAAGTGTTCTTGCTTCTTCTCACTCAATTTACTTCAATCTGTAAAGAGGAAGATCGCCGTTGTAAAGGTTTCTCCACCTGAAGGAGTTTTTCATAGTGAAAGTTGTGCTCGCAGCGTGGATCCTTGGATTAGTCACCCATCTGGGTAGATACCAAGTAAAATACTTTTGTTAGCATTGTTTCATTTTCCTTTACATATTATTTCCGCTGCGCTAACAATTCTATAGAGATCGAAACGATCCGAAAAAGTGCATTCACCCCCCTCTGCACGCCTTAGACGATCCTTCAGTTGGTATCAGAGCCGGTGTGTTTTGGAAGATCTAACAGTCAACCAGAACAATTGTGATGGCGTTTCAAGAGGGATACTCAACCGCACAACCTCTGTTCTTCGATGGGAACGACTTCTCCTATTGGAAAGGTAGGATGCAATACTATCTCATGAATGATATCGAAACTTGGATAAGTGTTGCAGATGGCTTCGAGGCGCCCATCGATGAAAGAGGAGACCCAACACCGATGAGATCATGGTCAAAGGAGGTAATGAAAAGGGCGCAATCAAATGCCAAGGCCACCACCACATTACAATGCGGGCTCTCGAAGGAGCAACTGAACAAGTTGGGGCCGTTCAAGAGCGCCAAGGAACTATGGGACAAGTTGGTGGAGTTGAACGAGGGGTCAAACGAGTCCAGAAGAGCAAAGAAGGACTTGCTAGTGGCCCAACTGCAATCCCTTTCCATGAAGAGCAACGAAACCGTCAGCCAGCTACATAGAAGGGTGAAAGAAGTGATAAATGAGCTCCATGTGATTGGAGAGTAGATAGAGAACTGGGACATCGTCAGGTACGTTCTACAAGCATTCCCAAGAACCACCTTGTGGGCATCCATGGTTGATGCTTACAAGGTATCAAGGGACTTATCTTTAGTTAAATTAGACGATTTGTTTTATGAATTTGAACTGCACGAGCAAGCTAACATTTCGGCCAAAGAGAAAGGTATTTCTTTTGTTGCAGAAAAGGAGAAGAAGAGGAGGAAGGAGAAGAAGAAGATGATCTACTCATCTTCATCAGATTCAGAGGAGTCAAGCACCTCTATAGATAGTGACCAAGAGGCCTTCATGGTAAGAAATTTTCGTAGAGCATTTAAAAGTTTATCTAACAAATCCTATGCTAGGAAATGGGCCAAAGGTAAGAGTAAGGACAAGGAAATAATTTGCTACAACTGCCACCAAGAGGGACATATGAAGAACGAGTGTCCCCAATTGAAGAAAAGGGATGACAAGAAGGAAGAAAAGAAGAAGAGTGACAAGAAGAAATCAAAAGGAAAGGAGAAGGGTGCCACCAACCTCAAGGCGACTTGGGATGATCCCTCATCCTCAGAGGAAGAAGAAGAGCAAGTCTCCCACTTTGCTCTTATAGCACAAGATCACTCAGACTCATCGGATGATGAACGAAGCTCAAGTAGCGAAGATGAGAGCTCCTCCACTTCATCATCAGAGTCAGAAGCATCGGTAAGTGAGGTATACCACTTACCCTCCTCTACATTAGTGAAGATAATTTCTAGCATGAACATGGACTTAGCCAAGGCTAGAAGTAAAGTTAAGGATCTAAAAGAACAAATTGCCATGCTTAGAATAGAAGCTACTAGACTTAAGGATTTGCATGCTAGTTCTACCTCTTCACATGTTTCACACCTTGAAAATGAAAATAAAGAATTAAGGAAACAAGTAGATGACCTCACAAAGGCCCTTAGGAAATTCCAAGTGGGATCTAGTAACTTAGATATGATCATCAACAGTCAAAGGGCTGTGTACAACAAAGCCGGGTTGGGTTATAGGCCTAAGACCAAGGAGGTAGTATTTGTTTCACTTACCAGTAGGATAGGTTCATCTAGGAGACTAGGAGCTAGGGGAACCACAAAGAAGGCATGGGTACCTAGGAGATTTCTAAATGATGCTTATGGATCAAAGATATGGGTACCAAAAGAGTATGTTTTTCATGTTGTTTAGGTAAAGGTGAAGGAGGCCCCAACTATGTGGATAGTAGATAGTGGATGCTCAAGACACATGACCGGGGATGTGAGCAAGTTCACCACTATTAGCTACCTAAGAGAAGGGACGGTCTCCTTTGGGAATAGTGGAAAGTTGAGAATCATTGGTAGGGGCACAATTGAGGTATCTCCCACCATTTCCATACATAAAGTACTTTTAATCAAAGACATGAAATTCAATTTATTAAGTGTAAGCCAATTATGTGATGCCAGTTTTAAAGTTGAATTTTATGCTAGAAAATGCATCATTAGACATAATGAATCAAGTGATACCATATTAGAAGGATTTAGAGAGGCGAATTTATACTATCTTGATCTATCTTATGCTACTAACAATGTTGTTAAGTGTCTCATGTCTAATGAAGAAGAAGGGTGGTTGTGGCACTGGAGACTTGGACATGTCAACATGAGAAGCATTGCAAGAGTGGCTAAGGAAGAATTGGTGAAGGGGCTCCCAATGATCAAGTATGAGAAGAACAAGTTGTGTGATGCATGCCAAGAGGGTAAGCAATCAAAAGCATCACATAAAGGTAAAACTCTAATCACCACCTCCTTACCTTTAGAATTTTTGCATATAGATTTATTTGATTGTCATAGTACTCCCTCACTTGTAGGGAGTAAGTATTGCCTAGTAATAGTAGATGATTTTTCTAGGTTTACATGGGTCTATTTCTTGAAACATAAGGATGATACCCTAGAGATCTTCATAGGATTTAGTAAAAGGGTAGAAAACGAAAAGAACATCAAAATAAACCGAATTAGGAGTGACCATGGTGGGGAGTTCCAAAACGTAAATTTCACATAATTTTGTGTTGAAAATGGGTACAAGCATGAGTTTTCATGCCCAAGGACTTCTCAACAAAATGGGGTAGTTGAGAGGAGAAACCGAGCCCTACAAGAAGCTGCTAGGACTATGCTTAATGTATATTCCCTTCCTAGCTATTTCTGGGCCGAAGCGATTAACACCGCTTGCAATATCCAAAACCGGGTCTTGGTACATATGTTTTTAGGAAAAATACCTTTTGAACTTTGGAATGGAAGGGTACCACAAGTCCACTATTTTAGGGTCATTGGATGTAAAGTCTACATCTTAAATACCAAAGATGACCTAAGAAAATTTGAGTCAAAAGCTGATGAAGGGATTTTAGTAGGGTACTCCTTAACTAGTAGGGGTTATAGAGTGTACAACAAGAGGACAAAAGTGATTGAGGAGTCCTCGAATGTTAAATTTGATGAAACAACTAGTACCTACCCTAGGAAGGCCTCAATTGATAAAGACATAGAGGAGGTCCAACCCCTTGCCCAAAGAATCCAAGACCTACTTTTGGAGGGCAATGCAAGGGGGAGTAAGAGGTACTCTAGAGGATGAGGAAGAAGGAGTAAATGAACCTACAACCTCTAGGCCCTTGAGACATCACCATGATCACCCTATTGACCAAATAGTAGATGATGTAACTCAAGGAGTAAGGACAAGGTCCTACTTTAGAGATCAAACTAGTCAAATAGCTCTAATCTCCCAATTGGAACCCAAGTCCATTGATGAAGCATTGGGAGATGTTGATTGGGTTTTAGCCATGCAAGAAGAGCTAAATCAATTTGAGAGGAGTGAAGTTTGGGAGTTAGTTCCTAGACCCAATGATTGTACTATTGTAACCACTAGATGGGTGTTTAGGAACAAACTAGATGACCAAGATAAAATCACTAGGAACAAGGCTAGATTGGTAGCTAGGGGGTTTAACCAAGTTGAGGGACTAGATTATGATGAAACTTATGCCCCCGTAGCTAGGTTAGAATCAATTAGAATTCTACTAGCCTATGCCACTCACATGGGTTTCACACTCCACCAAATGGATGTGAAGTCGGCATTCCTTAATGGGATCATTAAGGAAGAGGTCTATGTAGAACAACCCCCTGGGTTTGAGGACCCTAACTATCCAAGACAAGTATATAAATTAAGAAAAGTCTTATATGGATTGAAACAAGCTCCCCGAGCTTGGTCTGAAAGTCTTTCTTCATTTCTAGTGTCTAAGGGGTTTAGGAGAGGAACAATTGACTCTACATTGTTCCTAAAAGCTAAGGACAAGGAGATATTTGTTGCCCAAGTCTATGTAGACGATATCATTTTTGGGTCAACAAATAATGACTTCCTGCAAGAATTCATCAAGTGTATGGAAGATGAATTTGAGATGAGTCTTGTCGGAGAGTTAACCTTTTTCGTAGGCCTTCAAGTTAAGCAAACTAATGAAGGTATACATGTCTTTCATGTTGGATCGAGAGAAACGATAGAGGGGGGGGGTGAATATCGTAAAACGTTCGGATTAAGAAATAGAGAATGCACAGCAGAAATTAACACAAACACACGTAAACACCAAGTTTTTTACTTGGTTCGGAGTTGCGGTCGGCTCCTACTCCAAGGCCCACGGTCGTTGACCGTTTTCTGCGGGCAATTCTATATGTGCGCAAAAATAGTTTACAAGGCGTATTACAAGATTAGTGCAGTAAACTTAAAAGAAACTCTTCGTTACCGACGTCCGTTGAAGATAGTATTTTTGGAGCAGAGGGACGTCGTTGGCGCTTGTATCTCGAGTCGGGAGGTTTCCGGAGCAGAGCGCGAGCGTAAAAGAGCGTGAATGCGTTGGAAGGATTGATTCCCTGAAGTCTTGGGGTCGAGGGCCTTTTTATAGCCCCTGGGGATGCCCGGAACGTCGAGGGCGCCCCCCACGTGTCAGCTGATCCGAGTTCCTCTCGGTCAGCTCTGATCCCTTCAATCTCGGGATCAGGCTTTGACGGGGGCGCCCGGGACGCTGGGGGCGCTCGGGTTGACTGGGTCACCTCTTATCCGTTTGGCTTCGCTGGCTTCTGCTTCGTTAGCTTAAACTGGGGGCGCCTGGGACGCTGGGGGCGCCCGGGAGCATGGGGGGCGCCCGGGAGCACGGGGGCTCCCCGCCCATAAGTTGCCGAAGTACTTCTTTTGCTTCATCTATTTTGTATTCACCTTGGGGGCGCCCGGGACACTCCGGGCGCCCTGCTCAGCCACTTGCCTCTCTCATTTGGGCATTCTGAGCTGCAGACACACGTTCCTTCGGTCCCGCATCCAGGGTTAGTCCAAAACAACATAAAGCCATTAAGTATTAGGTTTATACAGCCTCCACTGTCTTGGTTCTGACTTTAGGTCTCCAAAATGGAGCCCTAGGTCGAACCGACGCCTACTGTTCCCTCGACGGGGAACGCGTCCTCACCTACTCCTCTCAGGAGAATTTACCTGATGCCAACCGACTCCTCCGGTTGGACTTTTGCTTAGCGGTCCTTCGCCAGGTCTTGGATACCAAGCTATCCTTCGCCCAGTGCCTAGCAGTCCTTCGCTAGGTCTTTGGATCCTGGCAGTCCTTCGCCAGGTGCCTAGCAGTCCTTCACTAGGGCTTTGTATCCTGGCATTCCTTCGCCAGGTGCCTAGCAGTCCTTCGCTAGGGCTTTGTATCCTGGCAATCCTTCGCCAGGTGCCTAGCATCCCTTCGCTAGGACTTTGTTTCCTGGCAATCCTTCGCCAGGTGCCTAGCAGCCCTTCGCTAGGACTTTGTTTCCTGCACACTTGAGTAACATTATTAGATCACCACTAATACTTAACTTTGAACCCTTTGCCAATATCAAAACAAGGTTCGATATGGTACTTCCTGCACCAACAATCTCCCCCTTTTTGATTTATGGTAACACAATTCAAAGTTAAGTAAAAATTACAACAGTTAAGCAAGAAGGTTAAGACCAATAACACATAGCAATTCTAAATAGTATAAAGTCTCAAACCAATGTAATATTGAAAAAATTTCTCATACTCATACTCCCACTGAATAATTGTTTTATAAAACAATAATTAACTTAACTCTTAACTTTGACCTTTCCTCCCCCTTTGATATATATCAAAAACAAACATGGGTGAACAAGGTATGTAACAGGGATTTTTGAGTTTTTCTGAGTGCTTCATGTTTTTGACAAAGTGTTTTTCAAAAACAGGGTAAAAGTATCTTCATTAGCAAAACTTTTTACACTTAGATAATTTTCCATTATGAGAAGTTTTGCAGGCCTAAATTTAAAAAAAAACTTTTACTTATAAGGCAAAAAAAATTTACTCAGGCAAAATTTCTATTTTTGAAGCCAAATTTCCAAAAAAAAGTTCAACTTTTAGAGTTAGGAAAAAAATTTGTTTACTAAAGAAAATTTTGCACATTTAGACGAATTTGCTTGGAAACACTTTGTGCATTTTGAAAAACATAATTCTTAAGAAATTTCTAGGCAAGTTTTTCCCCAAAGAAAACTTTACTTAGAAATATTTGCCAAAATTTTCAAAAAGTTTTGCTCAGATAAATCTTGTTTACAAAGGAAAATTTCACTTAAAAAATTTGAAACACTTAGATACTTAGAAATTTTTGTTTTTAAAAAAAATCCTTTTTCTCTTTCTTTCTCTCCCCCTTAATGTGAAACTCTTCTCCTTATGTTTTAGACCATGTCTAAGATAAACTTTCATTAAAAAGGGAAAAAAGATTTAAGGAGGAATTTAATTTCACTTTTTCTACTCTCCCCCTTGGCCATATATGAATAAAGAATTGAAAAATATATTTTGAAAGAGATTTTAAGAGAGAAAATTTGTGTATCAGAGCCTATGAGTTTTGAAAACATAAAAATACTTAGCATAATTCTTGAAAGCCTAGCAAAAAGCTTAAATTGCACCAACAAAACTCCACTTTGAAAGGTATTGTGCAATTTTGAAAAAGAATTTTGTATTTAAGATTTTGTATTTATAGGCAAATCTTTAGAAAATTCACGTACTTAGAATACTATTGCCTTAGAAAAGTATTAGTACCTTTTTGAAAACATTATATTTCGAAAAAATAGAAGTACTTTTGAAAGATATTATGTAATTTTTGAAAAATATAAGTACTTTTTAAAAAAAATATGCATTTTTGAAAAATATACAAGTACTTTTGAAAAAAAACAGATTGAGCCTTTTTGGAAAGTCTAAGTACTGTTTTTGAAAACTATTAGACTTTGAAAAATATAAATAATTTTTGAAAAGTATTATGCATTTTGAAAACATAATATTTTACTTGACTAGGTTTCTTTTCCAGTCTGACACAATCCTAGGAAACCTTGTTGACTACAAGGACATTTTCCTAAGTGTCCTGGAAATTTCTCCAACCCAAGTAAATATTATTTCAAAAATAATTTCATAAGCCATAAGAATTTTAAAAAATAAAATAACGATATTTTGAAAGAAAAATTATTTAAGTTCTCAAAAAGATTTTAAACGTGCAGTGCATGAAAACATCTAATTTTGAAACTGTTCAATAATTCTTTTAATTTGATCTCCCCCTAAACTTGACCCAGTCCTAGGAAGCTTGTTGACTACTAGCAATCTTTCTCTGAGTTTTAAGGTTTGATTTAAATTATAAGAATTATCTAACAAATAATTGCCAAAAAGAATATTTCAGAAATTCTTCTTTTGACTCAAACTCCTCCTAAATTTGACATGTCCTAGGAGTCCTTGTAGATCATGAAGTGGATCTTCCTCTATGTCTTTAGGGTTTATTAAAATCAAAAGAATGATTTTGAATAACCTTCTGAGTATGATAACTTTTAAGGAGATAAATTTTTGAAAACACAACTTGAAATGAAGATAATTTTTAAAGCATAAGCCCTAAAAAAATTTGAAATGATAATGGTTTTTCAAAGTAATATACCAAGGTTTTTGAGCCAATTTTTGAAAAACTTATTTTGAGATGATAATAAGTTTTAGAGCATAAGGTTTTTAAAAAATCTAAATTTTTCGAAAAAGATTAAGAAGGCCCTGTATCCGACACAGACTGACTTTTATCTGAGTTCCTTAAGGGATTTCAGTGTTGACCAGGCTTGACTATGGTGACCATGTTTGACTCAGTTGACTATGTTTGACCAATCAATAACTAAATCAAACAAGCCCTAGATTCTATTTAAAATGAGTCTATTGTGATATTTAACATGAAATTCAATATTTTAAAAAATAGAGATGAAAAAGTATGGTACAGTAAATTGAAATAATTTGAAAAATAGAGATAATTTTGAATAACTTTTGAAAACATTTTTTATTTTAAAGGATAGTGATTTATGCTTTTAGGTCCTAGATGTCTCACCCAGTTCTACGTGGTCAAACATGTTAACCTTATGGGTTGTGTGAGACAAATATTTAATTTTTTAAAAAATGATTAATTTTGAAACATTAAACCTTAGTTTAAAAGTTAAAATGATTTTTGAGGATTTTGAAATTAATTTAACTTTGAATTTTAAAAGTTAGTTAAATTAAATTTGAATTTTAAAAGTCAGATGAATTACATTTAAATTTTAAAAGTTAGATGAATTAAGTTTGAATTTGATTGAATTAAATTTAATTTATTAAGATTTAATTGAATTTAATTGATTTAATTAAGATTTAATTGAATTTAATTGATTTAATTAAGATTTGATTTTGATTTAATTGAATTAATTTTAGTTTGATTAATCTGAATTAGTTGGTTGGGTTGGACTCAACTTTTAGGTCCTAAGCATCTCACCCATTTCTAAGTGACAAAACAGGATATCCTTAATTGTTTTGTGAGATGCATATTTTAATAGAAAAATTTATTTTGAAAAGGCCATGATTAATTTTGAAAAGTTAAATTAATTTTTTAAACCCAATTTAAATTTATTTTGAAAAGAGATATTTGAATCTAAAATTAACTGAAAATTTATGTTAGATTCGAATTTAACAAAGAGTAAACTGAATTTGAATTTCAAAAATTGGCTTGCAGGTCTTGGCGAGGCACAAGGCCTTCTTTGGTCGTAGCCTTATTGGATCATCAACCCTTTCCTAAACGAAGCCTTTTAGTGAAATTTCATCTTCAAAATTATTTTTTGGTAAATTCTGGTCTAACTAGTTTGGGTCTTGGATCGGTAGCTTCTGTTAGTGAGAGCCCTAGAGCCAATCATATGATGATTACTTTTTGGACTCATTGTATCATATTCTTGTATATATATTTCTTATATATAAAGGCATTTCTTATGGTTATTGTACTTATGTGTATTGGTGCCAAATAACTTAGTATAATAACGTCCTTGAGTAGAAGGTTCTTATCTATATCAATCGATTAGTTGAATCGATAGTGAGATGATATAGAAAACACTACTCTTAATTATTCCTAGTCAAGTATTAACATTCAAGGACAATGTTAACGCATAGAGACTAGCATGTAGGTCAACATGATGACTTGATCTCACAAGTCATGGATATGAGATATCAAGTTGACACATGGGTATACATTAGAGAATGTATACTGAATGACCCGCCATGAGAAAGTATCATGGATCATTATATGAGTGTCATATACTTTCTCATGTGACTATTAGTATGACTATAGTCCTAGACCTGAAGTTACCATAGTTCCCTACATAAGGAGTTACGTACTTTGGCTTCGTCAAAAGTCACCCGTAACTGGGTGGACTATAAAGGCGATTACTGGGTTTGTAACAAATTATGCGGAGGGATGTGAGTAACGTAGATGGGATCTATCCCTCCTATATGACGGGAGTGATATCTTCGTTCTTGATAGAGTAAGACCACTAAGTGCATGGCCATGCCCAAATAAGGCAATATTAGATATTGAGCTTATTTGATTATAGTGAGTCTACTTGGAGATCAAGACATATAGATTGATTTGAGGATGACACGGTCTATGCCTCATGAAAGATCAATCTAGATATCGAGGATAGAAGGACGTTGTCACATATTGTGATGGTCACAATTATTAGTCACAATGGTGATGTTGGATCTCGACATTCTTGTAACTTGGGTAGCAATGATGTGTTGCTAGATACCTCTCATTGCTTATGTCCTTAAATAGGTTTAAGGGCATTGCCAACGTTACAAGAACCTATAGGGTCACACACATAGAGCAATAGATGGAGAATAAGTCCATATGATGGACCGAGAGTAATGAAGTCAAAGTTTGACTTTGGCTAAATATGGAAAGTCCATAAAAGGCAAGTTTGACTTGACTCAAATTAGACAACTTGAGTTGGACTCGAGTTTGATCCAAGTGTTGGATGAATCTAATCATGGGAGAATAATGAAGTCAAAGTTTGACTTTGGCTAAATATGGAAAGTCCATAAGAGGCAAGTTTGACTTGACTCAAGCCACATCACCTTGACTTGACCAAGTGATGACTTGGCATCATCATCAAGGCTAAGTAACCTCCCCATTTGAATTTTGAATTCAAATAGGGGGTTACCCAAGGTGGTGGCCGGCCACTTAATGGCCAATAATGGCCATTAAGTGGCCGGCCACTTAAACACACAAAAGGAGTTTTTTGTGTGTGTGTGATTCATTCTTCTCCTCACTTGGTTTTGTTTTGTTTTGCTCTCCCTCTCCTCTCATCTTGCCGAGACCCCAAGTAGTGCTAGCACACTTTTGGGCTCTTCTCTCCACTCTCTTGCTTGTGTGGATACTTCTAGAGGGTTGCTACTTTGCATCCTTGAGATCCGACACCAACCGAGGAGCGAGCGGGAATTGCGGGGCACGCATCGAAGGTAGTTTTCTCTTCTCTAATAGATCTAGGTTGTAGATCGGTTTTGAAGCATGTAAACGAGCACTCGTAAAACATTTTGAAATGGTTTTCTTCGCTCGGATCCTTTCTATTGGGGCTTTCGGGGTTTCCGCGACGCGGAAAAGCGGTTTTCGCGGCCTGAAAAACCCTACAGTGGTATCAGAGCCACGAGCGAAGCTTGTGCTCGTTTTGGTTTTTATTTTTTTGTATTAGATACAAAATTTAGATAATTTTATGCTTCTGTAATTTTTCTAAATTTTAGGATTTTTTGAGTATTTTTCCTCGTAGAGGCAAAGCGACGAGTGCGAAGCACTTGTAGACTTTGCCACCGAGAAAAACTTCTTCGAAACGGCAAGTTTCGCCCAAATGGATTTTGGGACAGCGGGTAAAGGCGCTGTATAATCGCAAGAAGACACTCGTGAAGGTTATTTCACGAGTAGGGGCGCTGCCCCTAACCCCGCAAGGGGCCTTGTCTCGCGATTACGCCCGAAACCCGCTTACCGGGACCGCCGCGGAGTTGTGACTCGAAAAATTCTAAAAATCAGTAGAAAAATTATATAAAATCTGTAAAATTACATAATTTTGAATTATGTACAGTAGTGTGATGGTCATGGCCCAAAACCCAATTTTTAATAAGATTAAAATTGTGTTGTAATTCATAATACGGCCTGCGCGCCGTTTTTGTACATGTGCGTGTTGTATTGTGTTTGCGACCTGCGTGTCGGCTTTTAATATTTTATTTCTGTTGTATTTCATATTTAGACTCGAATGTAACTCGAGTATAAAAATTTGTAATGTACAAAAGTGAAGACGACGGAAATTCCGGAGAACTAGCCGACAACACCAAGACGGTCAAGAGGAAGCGCTTGGAGAAGCCGCTAGACCTAGGTTGACCATCGGATCCTCTCATTGGCTTGAGAGGGTCTTAGTAGGGCCATGACCAAGTCACTTATGTTTATTTTTATTATTGCTATGCTTGTGATGTATATGATGCATGATAATGTAGAATAGTAAAAATAAACTTAAGTGTATGAGATGCACAAGTAATGTGGGAACCACATTTTGATGTGCACTTAATACACATTTAGGATTAAATTAGATTTCATAAATGCCTAGATGTGATGCACATCCTCGATTAGATTAGATCTAAAATCGAATCAACTCGTAAACGCCTACCGGGCCCTGATACCCATCACTACCTCGATCATATGCGCTTGTCGATTCTGCCAAAGCAGAGCAACGCATTTAATCTTGGTAGGATGCGGAGGGACAACCTTGGTCCCGCCTATCACGGCTCGGGTTAGATCGAGCTCAATCAGATTGAGTAACTAGTTAACTCAATTGGATCGAGTAAAGCTATAGGCGTATTCCAATAGTTGGAAAGGGTAGGACAAAATCACCGTTTTAAATAGTCTTGAGCGATTTAGCCAAAGCTAACTCAAGATTATTCGTAAACGTTAAATCTTGATCCTATAAACAAGAGTTGCATAGAGATGTAATTGATAAATTAGTTATCTACCGATCATACTAAGTCTTGGGCGATTTAGCCAAAGCTAACTCAAGGCATAGTATGATGTGGATCTTGTCCCACATAAATTATAGTAAATTGGTACGGATCTAGTAGTGTGGTTTGACCACTCCAATGACTTGATTCCACCAAAATTCCTATAATTTAGTGGGAGCATCATTTAATTAAAGGCCTAATTAGATGATTACTAGAATATGATATTTATTCTCTGCATTTATCTGTTGTAGATTGCCATGTCTTCAAACGCGAATACTCTCTCTCTGCGATCTGTCCTTGAGAAGGACAAGCTCACTGGAGCTAATTTCCTGGACTGGTACAGGAACTTGAGGATAGTCCTCAAACAGGAACGTAAGCTGTACGTTCTAGAGCAAGCAGTTCCTGAAGCACCACCACCCTCAGCCATCCGTAGCGTTAGAGATGCTCATCAGAAGCATCAAGACGACGCGTTAGACGTGTCGTGCCTAATGCTATGCTGCATGTCCTCTGAGCTTCAGAAGCAACACGAGAACATGAATGCTTACGATATGATTGGCCACCTCAAGCAATTATATCAAGGGCAGGCAAGGCATGAGCGGTTCGAAGTGACTCAGGCCCTCTTTTCATGCAAGATGAAAGAGGAAACCCCAGTAGGAACTCACGTACTCAAGATGATTGGGTACGTCGAGAACCTCGATAGACTAGGGTTTCCCTTGGGCCAAGAGCTGGCTACCGACCTGATTCTGCAATCGTTGCCGCCAGGTTACCGTCAATTCGTCATGAATTACAACATGAACGAATTAGACAAACCACTTCCCGAGATACTCAACATGTTAAGAACTGCTGAGCCTAATCTCACCAAGCCTAGTACCGTCCTGATGGTACAGAAGGGCAAAGGCAAGGGTAAGTGGAAGCCCAAAGGTAAGGGTAAGACCCAAACCAAGGGCAAAGCCAGCTCTGCAGCACTTAAACCCAAGGGTGGGGTGCAGAAGGATGCCACCTGTTTCCATTGCGGTGAGAAAGGGCATTGGAAAAGAAACTGCAAGATCTACCTGGAGGATCTTAAGAAGAAGAGAAGCGAGCCTTCTACTTCAGGTATATATGTTATAGAAGTCAACCTTTCTATTTCTACATCATGGGTATTAGATACTGGATGTGCTTCTCACATTTGTACCAATGTGCAGGGGCTGAGAAATAGCAGGGCATTGGCAAAGGGCGAGGTGGACCTACGAGTAGGCAATGGAGCACGAGTTGCTGCTGTTGCTGTAGGAACTTATTTTCTATCTCTGCCCTCTGGGCTTGTACTGGAACTAGATGATTGTTGTTATGTACCTGCACTTACTAAGAACATAATTTCTGTTTCTTGTCTAGACAAGAAAGGCTTCTCATTTATAATTAAGAACAAATGTTGTTCAGTCTATTTAAATGAAATGTTCTATTGTAGTGCAGATCTTATCAACGGACTCTACATTCTAGACTTAGAACGCCCTATCTATAATGTAAGTACCAAGAGGTTGAGATCAAATGAGTTGAACCCAACCTATCTCTGGCACTGTCGCTTAGGCCACATAAATGAGAGTCGCTTGTCCCAGCTCCATAAGGATGGATTGCTGGATTCATTTGTTTTTGAATCATATGAGACATGCGAGTCATGCCTTCTAGGCAAGATGACTAAGACTCCCTTTAGTGGACATAGCGAGAGGGCAACAGATTTGTTAGGACTCATACATTCTGATGTATGTGGCCCTTTCAATGTTGCTGCTCGAGGTGGTTATAGATACTTCATCACATTTACTGATGATTTCAGTAGATATGGTTATGTGTACTTGATGACACATAAGTCCGAGTCCTTTGAAAAGTTCAAAGAATTCAGAAATGAAGTACAAAACCAACTCGGCAAGAGTATTAAAATACTTCGATCAGATCGAGGTGGAGAATACTTGAGCCATGAGTTTCGTGACTATTTAGCTGAGTGTGGGATTCTATCTCAACTCACTCCTCCTGGGACACCACAGTGGAATGGTGTATCCGAAAGGAGGAATCGTACCTTATTAGATATGGTACGATCTATGATGAGTCACGCAGATCTTCCTATATCCTTTTGGGGATATGCTCTAGACACGGCAGCGTTCACACTTAACCGTGTTCCATCAAAGGCGGTCATGAAGACACCATATACGATATGGACTGGGAGGAGTCCCAAGATGTCTTTCATGAGGGTTTGGGGTTGTGAGGCTTACGTTAGACGTCAAGTCTCAGACAAACTGGGACCCAAGTCCGATAAGTGCTATTTCGTGGGATATCCCAAGGAAACTAAGGGATATTACTTCTACATTCCCAGTCAACACAAAGTGTTTGTTGCTAAGACTGGGGTCTTTCTAGAAAGGGACTTTGTTTCTAGAAAGACTAGTGGGAGTTCGTTTGATCTTGAAGAAGTTCAAGACAACGACCATAGCACTGAGCCCTTGATGGATACTGAACAGGAACCACAAGAAGTTGTGGATGAGATTGTTACACAAGAAGTTGTGGAACAACAACCTGTTCAGGTAGACCTACCTCTTCGCAGGTCTGATAGGGTACGTCGTCAGCCTGAGAGATATTCATTTCTCTTGCCTGACCATGATGACGTTATGATCATTGAGAATGAGCCTACCACCTATCAGGAAGCTGTGATGAGCCCAGATTCTGAGTCATGGCTGGAAGCCATGAGATCCGAAATGGAATCCATGTACACTAACCAAGTTTGGACCTTGGTTGATCCACCTGAAGGGGTCAAACCCATTGGGTGTAAGTGGGTCTTTAAGAGAAAGCCTAACATGGATGGACTTACTCATACCTATAAGGGTAGACTGGTAGCTAAAGGTTTCAAGCAAATTCATGGTATTGACTATGATGAAACTTTTTCTCCAGTAGCGATGTTTAAGTCCATTCGGATCATGCTTGCTATTGCAGCCTACCACGATTATGAGATCTGGCAGATGGATGTCAAGACAGCGTTTCTGAATGGAAACCTCCTCGAGGATGTGTACATGACACAGCCTGAGGGTTTTGTAGATCCACAGCATACTGGCAGAGTATGCAAGCTGCATAGGGCCATTTATGGTCTAAAGCAAGCTTCTCGGAGCTGGAATCTTCGATTCGATGATGCGATCAAACAGTTTGGTTTCATCAAGAACGAAGATGAACCTTGTGTCTACAAGATGGTTAGTGGGAGCACAGTAGTCTTCCTAGTCTTGTATGTGGATGACATACTACTCATTGGGAACAACATCCCTTCGCTACAGTCTGTGAAGACTTGGTTGGGGACTTGTTTCGCAATGAAGGACTTAGGTGAAGCAGCCTGCATTCTAGGCATTAAGATCTATAGAGATAGATCTAAGAGATTGCTTGGCCTAAGTCAGAGTACATACATCGATACGGTATTACACCGTTTTGCCATGCAGAATTCCAAGAGAGGAATTCTGCCAATGTCACATGGTGTGAGTCTTTCGAAGACTCAGAGTCCCTCTTCTAGAGAGGAGAGAGACCGCATGGATAAGATCCCTTATGCTTCTGCCATAGGATCTATCATGTACGCCATGTTATGTACTCGTCCTGATGTCTCGTATGCTTTGAGCATGACGAGCAGGTACCAGTCAGATCCAGGTGAACGTCACTGGATAGCGGTCAAGAATATCCTTAAGTACTTGAGAAGGACTAAGGAATATTTTTTGATATTTGGAGGCGATGAGCATCTAGTTGTAAAGGGTTACACTGATGCCAGCTTCCAAACCGACCAGGATGATTACAGATCGCAGTCAGGGTTCGTGTTTTGCTTGAATGGCGGAGCTGTGAGCTGGAAGAGTTCGAAGCAGGACACAGTTGCAGATTCTACAACAGAAGCTGAGTATATTGCTGCATCAGAGGCAGCAAAGGAGGCAGTTTGGATCCGCAAGTTCATCACTGAGCTTGGGGTGGTTCCTAGCATATCTGATCCCGTAGAGCTCTATTGTGACAACAATGGAGCTATTGCGCAGGCTAAGGAACCTCGCTCACACCAGCGGACCAAACACATACTACGGCGATTCCATCTCATTCGAGAGATCATCGATCGAGGAGATGTGAAGATTTGCAGAGTACCCACAGAGGCTAACGTCGCAGATCCCTTGACCAAGGCTTTGGCACAGATGAAGCATGATGGTCACACTAGGTCATTGGGTATTAGATACTACAGCGATTGACACTAGTGCTAGTGGGAGATTGTTAGTGAGAGCCCTAGAGCCAATCATATGATGATTACTTTTTGGACTCATTGTATCATATTCTTGTATATATATTTCTTATATATAAAGGCATTTCTTATGGTTATTGTACTTATGTGTATTGGTGCCAAATAACTTAGTATAATAACGTCC
The DNA here is from genome assembly GCA_024364735.1 of Boesenbergia rotunda. NCBI lineage: Eukaryota > Viridiplantae > Streptophyta > Magnoliopsida > Zingiberales > Zingiberaceae > Boesenbergia > Boesenbergia rotunda. Next base: position 273,100 of record JAGFNQ010001466.1, on the reverse strand, counting down.
TTGAGTAGAAGGTTCTTATCTATATCAATCGATTAGTTGAATCGATAGTGAGATGATATAGAGAACACTACTCTTAATTATTCCTAGTCAAGTATTAACATTCAAGGACAATGTTAATGCATAGAGACTAGCATGTAGGTCAACATGATGACTTGATCTCACAAGTCATGGATATGAGATATCAAGTTGACACATGGGTATACATTAGAGAATGTATACTGAATGGCCCGCCATGAGAAAGTATCATGGATCGTTATATGAGTGTCATATACTTTCTCATGTGACTATTAGTATGACTATAGTCCTAGACCTGAAGTTATCATAGTTCCCTACATAAGGAGTTACGTACTTTGGCTTCGTCAAACGTCACCCGTAACTGGGTGGACTATAAA
>JAGFNQ010001466.1:112563-259097 GCA_024364735.1 Boesenbergia rotunda | reverse complement strand
GGCGATTACTGGGTTTGTAACAAATTATGCGGAGGGATGTGAGTGATAGATGGGATCTATCCCTCCTATATGACGGGAGTGATATCTAGTTCTTGATAGAGTAAGACCACTAAGTGCATGGCCATGCCCAAATAAGGCAATATTAGATATTGAGCTTATTTGATTATAGTGAGTCTACTTGGAGATCAAGACATATAGATTGATTTGAGGATGACACGGTCTATGCCTCATGAAAGATCAATCTAGATATCGAGGATAGAAGGACGTTGTCACATATTGTGATGGTCACAATTATTAGTCACAATGGTGATGTTGGATCTCGACATTCTTGTAACTTGGGTAGCAATGATGTGTTGCTATTTCACATGGCCTTGGGACTCCACAAGTTTTCGGCCTAAGAAGGGTTAATAGGGTAAAAGTTAAGATTTATTTCAAGTAAGGGTCCCAATGGCCCTATGGTAAGATGTGATTTGTGTTTATGAATGATATGCCATGTTTATGAATGATATGCCATGTTTATGAATGATTTGCCATGTTTATGAATGATATGCCATGTTTATGAATGATATGCCATGTTTACGAATGATATGCCATGTTTACGAATGATATGCCATGTTTATGAATGATATGCCATGTTTACGAATGATATGCATGATATGCCATGTTTATGAATGATTTGCCATGTTTATGAATGATATGTCATGTTTACGAATGATATGCCATGTTTACGAATGATATGCCATGTTTACGAATGATATGCCATGTTTATGAATGATATGCCATGTTTATGCATGATATGCCATGTTTACGAATGATATGTCATGTTTACGAATGATATGCCATGTTTATGAATGATATGCCATGTTTTAGGATAATACGAATGTATGCCATGCTCTATGAATGATGTGTACATATGCCATGTCTAAGAATGAAAATGATGAATGACAAGTATGATGAATGAAAGATGATGCTTATGTCTTTAAGGCATAAATATGCTAAACGGCACGGTCGATGGTCGACGGTACGACGGTCGAGAGGACCGGTAAATGGGCCGGTAGACGGGCCGAGCCGTAACAAGTTATGCTATGATAAGTATGCCATGAATGTCTTATGAATGATGAAACATGAAAAGTATTTTACTTTATGTATGGGCTTGTACCGGACCGAAGTATGGGTCCAAGGGATGGGCACCTTAAGAACGCCCTGGTTTTGGACTACCGAAGCTGTCCACGGTTCTGGCACTACCGAAGCTGTGCAACAGGGATGGGCACCTTAAGAACGCCTCGGTTCGGGGACTACCGACTATGCTGTCCTTACCCTAGTAGGTCGGGGCTCGCGACCTCGGACTTGCTAGGGATGCGCGCTATGATGTATGTATGTGGTACAAGCCGGGGACCCCAAATGATGTTATGATGATTATGTTTAAGCATTTAAAAGTATGTTTTAAAAGTTAAGCATCCCTTATGTATATGCATTCCACTCATGCATCCATTCATGTTATGCATTATGCTATGTTGATAAGATTATATGCTTACGTTCATGTTAAGAAGTATGCATGAGAATGAATGATTTATGCCATGATTATGTTAGGAAGATGTTCATATGCTATGATATGAATAATGCCATGCTTAAAATGTTCACTATGTTTATGATTTATGCCATGAATAATGCCATGCTTAGAATGTCTACTATGTTTATGAGTTATGCCATGAAGTATGCCATGCTACTATGTTTAGGACTTATGCCATGAATTATGCCATGCTACTATGTTTATGATTTATGCCATGAATAATGCTATGCTTAGAATGTCTACTATGTTTATGAGTTATGCCATGAAGTATGCCATGCTACTATGTTTAGGACTTATGCCATGAATTATGCCATGCTACTATGTTTATGATTTATGCCATGAATTATGTATGTTTCCGTTCATGCCATGCTATGTATACGATAAGTGATGTAAGATGTTATGTTCCAAGTAGAGCACCAAGTATGTTAATGTTTTATGTGCTCATTATGAGATGATGAATGATGAATGGTTTTGTGAGTAGGAAAGAGTCTTACTAAGCCTGTGTGCTTATAGTCTTATTTCCTTATACCGCAGATCATTCAAGGGGACAATATGGAAGCAGCAGGAGGGCAAGAACGTATGTGTGTAGTAGTGACTTGGCCCAGGAAAACTCTATGTTTACTGTTTATGCTAGAACTTCACCTTGGTTACTTATATGTCTGAATAATGACCTATGGAACCTTATGATATGATGTTACGTATGACATGATATGATATGATGCTTAAGTTCAAAGTTAATATGCTAAGGTTCCTATGTCATTAAGTTAAGAATGGTAACAGGGCATGTATAAGTTAAAGTTATTCCGCTGCCTTATGATGTCTACATGCCCTAAGCATGTGAACGTAACGCCGCTTATGGGAAAAAAAAAGCGGGCGTTACAATAATGAAGTCAAAGTTTGACTTTGGCTAAATATGGAAAGTCCATAAGAGACAAGTTTGACTTGACTCAAGCCACATCATCTTGACTTGACCAAGTGATGACTTGGCATCATCATCAAGGCTAAGTAACCTCCCCATTTGAATTTTGAATTCAAATAGGGGTTACCCAAGGTGGTGGCCGGCCACTTAATGGCCAATAATGGCCATTAAGTGGCCGGCTACTTAAACACACAAAAGGGGTTTTTTGTGTGTGTGTGATTCATTCTTCTCCTCACTTAGTTTTGTTTTGTTTTGCTCTCCCTCTCCTCTCATCTTGCCGAGACCCCAAGTAGTGCTAGCACACTTTTGGGCTCTTCTCTCCACTCTCTTGCTTGTGTGGATACTTCTAGAGGGTTGCTACTTTGCATCCTTGAGATCCGACACCAACCGAGGAGCGAGCGGGAATTGCGGGGCACGCATCGAAGGTAGTTTTCTCTTCTCTAATAGATCTAGGTTGTAGATCGGTTTTGAAGCATGTAAACGAGCACTCGTAAAACATTTTGAAATGGTTTTCTTCGCTCGGATCCTTTCTATTGGGGCTTTCGGGGTTTCCGCGACGCGGAAATGCGGTTTTCGCGGCCTGAAAAACCCTACAGCTTCGGCTAGTTTCACCAGTCTAAAGAGACCATGTAGTGTATACTTGACCTTATTAGAAACGGCTTCCCTAACGTACTATCATCTCACCGCCACCCAATACTATGTTGTTCAAATTTCAGTTAAGTTGGTTCAGTCCTTAAACTAACCAGTCCTAATTCTAAGCAAAAAAAAAAAAACAAAACAAAACTTAAAAATAAAAAGAAACACACAATTAAAGCAAACAATTATCTAAGTAAGGTTACAATTGGAGTAATACTCCAGATTTTCGAAATCAACAAGATTATGAATTAAATTTTCTAACATATTGACCTTATGTTTTAGGGTATCATTTTCTTGTTTCAATTTTCTAAAATTTGCCTTGATTAATTTACATGAATCAATCACATTATTCAAGGTAAATAACGGATTTTCAAATACTGTAAATTTACCTTTGTCGATTGTTTGTCCGACATTCTTGGTAGCTCTTTTATCTGTGTATTCACTTTTGTAATGCCCGAACTCCTGGCACTTGAAGCATTGGATGCGACTTTTGTCCCTTCGTGCTTTTGGAACTGGTTCCTTTGTCGCCATCGTGGTATCATTTGAATCTTACGAGTAGGACACTCACTTTGGTAGTGCCCTCTCTCCCTACATGTGTAACAAATTACTGATTTTTAAAATCTGAATTTACACTTTTACCTTTTGGTTCTTTATTGGGAATCTCCCCCTTGATTCTTGCCACCTCGGATCTAGGCTCATCTTCTGATTCTGTGTCTGAGTCGGACTCGGGTACTAGTTGAAGCTCCTTCTTTGGTGGTTCTTTAGGATTTTTCCCTGCAATAGAATTTACACCTTCCTCGACCATTACAGTATCTGTTTGATTATTTAATTCTAATTTTGAAAAGAATTCAAAATCGGTTACCGTCTCAGTCAATTCGTCGTCTGATTCTGGTTCGACTTTGGATTCGGGTTCAGACTCTGACTCGGCTGTTTGTGCTTGGACCGACAGGGCAAGATAACTTACCTGATCTTCTTCTTCATCTGAGATCTCTTGATGAAGGTTAATCAATTTTTCCCAGATTTCTCTAGCACATCTGCATGGACCTACTAGCTCGAGTTGCTCTTTGGTTAGGCCACATTGTAGAATTGCAGTTGCCCTTGCATCGGTCTCGATTTGGTTGAGAGTTCATTCATCCAATTTATCCCACTCGATTGATAACCCATCTTCTACGGGAAAAGAGAATCCCGTTTGGATGATCAGCCATAGGTCCATGTGGACTTTCAGAAGGGATTCCATTTGACTTCTCCAAAAATTGAAGTTCTTGCCAGAGAATAGCGGTGGACGTGCACTGTTCCACTATTGGTTGGCCATTTAATATAAACCTTGCACACAAACAAAACAACAGAAATGTACCAAGATTTGGTCTTGGATTAGTAGTGCGGGAGAAGGGGAAAAAATATCCCAAGATAAATGATGCACGAATTTCGAGGCAGAATAATAATAAAATAATAAAAACAATTTATGACAAATTTTTGAAAATATTAGCTTTATCAATTTTGATTAATGATGAAACAGTAGGAATTCAATGTTTGGGAAAAAATTTGCTTGATTTAAGGTAACACGAATTTCGAGAAAAAATATTAAAATAATAATAAAAAAAGTTTATGTCAAATTTTCAAAAATTGATCGTTTTATCAATTCTAACTTATGGTGAAAAAATAAAAATTCAAATTTGAAAAAGGCGAACAAGATCGAGTGGTGTTGCACCAATCTCGATTAACAAAAAGAAAAGAAATGAAATGAAAAATTTCGTAAATCCGAAAATAAATCTCAAATGGGTGGTTGCACCAAATTTGAGCTTCCCCGCTCTGATACCACTTGTTGGATCGAGAGAAATGATAGAGGGGGGGGGTGAATATCGTAAAACGTTCGGATTAAGAAATAGAGAATGCACAGCGGAAATTAACACAAACACACGCAAACACCAAGTTTTTTACTTGGTTCGGAGTCGCGGTCGGCTCCTACTCCAAGGCCCACGGTCGTTGACCATTTTCTGCGGGCAATTCTATATGTGTGCAAAAATAGTTTACAAGGCGTATTACAAGATTAGTGCAGTAAACTTAAAAGAAACTCTTCGTTACCGACGTCCATTGAAGATAGTATTTTTGGAGCAGAGGGATGTCGTCGGTGCTTGTATCTCGAGTCGGGAGGTTTCCGGAGCAGAACGCGAGCGTAGAAGAGCGTGAATGCGTTGGAAGAATTGATTCCCTGAAGCCTTGGGGTCGAGGGGCTTTTTATAGCCCCTGGGGGAGCCCGGAACGTTGAGGGCGCCCCCGCACGTGTCAGCTGATCCGAGTTCCTCTCGGTCAGCTGTAATCCCTTCAATCTCGGGATCAGGCTTTGACGGGGGCGCCCGGGACGCTGGGGCACCCAGGTTGACTGGGTCACCTCTTATCCGTTTGGCTTCGCTGGCTTCTGCTTCGTTAGCTTAACTGGGGGCGCCCGGGATGCTGGGGGGCGCCCGGGAGCACGGGGGCGCCCCGCCCATAAGCTGCCGAAGTACTTCTTTTGCTTCATCTATTTTGTATTCACCTTGGGGGCGCCCGGGACACTCCGGGCGCCCTGCTCAGCCACTTGCCTCTCTCCTTTGGGCATTCTGAGCTGCAGACACACGTTCCTTCGGTCCTGCATCCAGGGTTAGTCCAAAACAACATAAAGCCATTAAGTATTAGGTTTATATAGCCTCCGCTGTCTTGGTTCTGACTTTGGGTCTCCAAAATGGAGCCCTAGGTCGAACCGATGCCTACTGTTCCCTCGACGGGGAACGCGTCCTCACCTACTCCTCTCAGGAGAATTTACCTAATGCCAACTGACTCCTCCGGTTCGACTTTTTCCTAGCGGTCCTTCGCCATGTCTTGGATACCAAGCTGTCCTTCACCCGGTGCCTAGCAGTCCTTTGCTAAGTCTTTGGATCCTGGCAGTCCTTCGCCAGGTGCCTAGCAGTCCTTCGCTAGGGCTTTGTATCCTGGCATTCTTTCTCCAGGTGCCTAGCAGTCCTTCGCTAGGGCTTTGTATCCTGGCATTCCTTCGCCAGGTGCCTAGCAGTCCTTCGCTAGGGCTTTGTATCCTGGCAATCCTTCGCCAGGTGCCTAGCAGCCCTTCGCTAGGACTTTGTTTCCTAGCAGTCCTTCGCCAGGTGCCTAGCAGCCCTTCGCTAGGACTTTGTTTCCTGCACACTTGAGTAACATTGTTAGATCACCACTAATACTTAACTTTGAACCCTTTGCCAATATCAAAACAAGGTTCGATATGGTACTTCCTGCACCAACATTTCAAACCAAATATGCTAAGGAGATGTAAAAGAAATTTGGTTTAGAAAATGCTAAGGTAGCATCTACACCCATAGGAACTAATGTGAAAATGGATAGTGACATTGAAGGGAAAATGATAGACTCTAAACAATATAGGAGCATGATTGGTAGCCTCCTATACCTAACCGCTAGTAGACCCGACATACTTTTTGCGATAGGTATGTGTGCAAGGTACCAATCTTGTGCCAAAGAGTCCCATTTGGTTGTAGTCAAGAGGATCTTAAGATATGTAAAAGGGACCCTTAATGTCGGACTTTGGTATCCTAGAACCCCTAGTGTTGACCTAATTGGATACACCGACTCGGACTATGCGGGTTGCAAGTTAGATAGGAAGAGTACAAGTGGAGAGTGTTAATTCCTTGGGTCTTCCTTAGTTAGTTGGAGTAGTAGGAAACAACCATGCGTTGCCCTATCAACAACGAAAGCGGAATATGTGGCAATGGGTGGGTGTGTTTCCCAACTCCTTTGGATCATGCACACCTTAGAGGATTATGAGCTACATTACACCAAGGTCAAAGTCTTGTGTGATAATGTAAGTACAATCAACCTATCTAAAAACCCGGTTCACCATTCTAGGACAAAACACATTGAAGTGAAACATCACTTCATTAGAGACCATGTGGCAAGGGGAGACATAGAACTACACTGTGTTGAATCCAAGTCGAACCTAGCCGATATCTTTACCAAGCCTCTTCCGGAATTGGAGTTCACATCCTTAAGAAGAGGCCTTGGAATGTGTTTTGTGGAAGTATAGGATGAACTTGGAGACATTAGCTTTGAATAAGGGTGCTTGATCCATTAGGGTGATACATTTGGTTCACATATGCTTGTGGCACATTGTTGAACCATTAAAAGTATCAATATATGAAAACTAAACCAACTATGGGGAAGACAAGTGTTTAATCAATGGACACTTTGCCCAAAGATCATAGTTGGACATTTTAAACTTTTGAAAACTATTTTATGTCTTACATACTTTGCCATGCTTTTAGAATTCATATGATTGCAAAATTGGTTTCAAAGTTTGATACAAAATGTAGTGGTTTTCAAAGATTTTGGATTTTTGTCAAAAGTCATGCATGTTTGAAATTTTATATGGTTTAATATTTTTCCCTGATAGAGTATAACATTTCAAACATGTATGCAAAATTTTACAATTTTTGGAATTTTTTGGAATATTCTGGAAGTTTCTGAAATTCGGCAGAAAAGCTGAAAAATCAGACTGATGGAGTATCAGTCGACTGCCCCATGGGCAGTCGACTGGCATGCCTGTTTTCAGCCACTGTGAGAAATTTCAGAAATTCCATATTCTCACATTTGATGCCATAGGGTTTGGTTGCTTGAGGCAATCATTTTGATGGTGTCAAAGGGGGAGAATGGGTGGTTTAAGTTAGAATTTTGACTTAAAATGGATGATTTTAGGTATTTTATCTAACTTAGAACTTGAATGCTTGAATGTTTAAAATAGAGAAGACATGGATTAAGGGGGAGGTACCTCTTAGGTTCTGATATGTCTTATATTTTTAACATATTGTTGTTGTTAAGTGGAAACTTAACTTGGATTATGAGTAGAATTGAAAATGGGAAGAAGACATAGATTAAGGGGGAGGTTACCTCTTAGGGATGCCTTAAATTTTCAATTGTTATGTTTTGCTATTGCTATTGTGGTTGTTGTTTATCTCTAATTAAACATATTGCCACACATCAAAAAGGGGGAGATTGTTGAGGCAATCATCCCTTAAATGATTGGAAGATCATGGTTTTGATGTGTGGCCGAATAGGTTTAAGGTTAGAGTGTTATGTTGTATTTGATGTGTGTGATTGAGTTTGCAGGACTTGGAGAATCACACATGGTGGACATATCCGAGGGACGAGAGCCGAGGGAGGAGAGCTCCAAGGGCAAGCCGGGAAGTGGACTTCAAGGGCATACGTGAAGGGTGGCATGGAGGCAAGCCAAGGGAAGGCTTACGTGCACATCCGAGGGACGATAGCCAGAGGAAGAGGACTTCAAGGGGCGAGCCAAGGGAGCAAACCTAAAGGCACACATGAAGGAGAAGGTCCGGAGTGGCTAGAACTAAGATGGGAGGCAGGGCAATCGACTGGCCTGGAGGCAGTCGACTGCCAAAACCCACAGAAAGTTTGCAGCCTCGGACCAGTCGACTGGCCTTGGGGCAGTCGACTGGTATACCCCGAAACTAGCCGTTGGCTAGCTGTTGGCTAGCCGTTGGCCAGCAATTAATGCTGGGCCAGTCGACTGGTGCGGGGCTGGACAGACTGCGAGTCTGTCCTTTTCACCTATAAAAGGAGCACCTTTTTGCACGTGTACGGTACGGTTCCGTACAGTAACGAGGTGCTGCCCAACTAAAAAGTGTTCTTGCTTCCTCTCACTCAATTTACTTCAATCTGTAAAGAGGAAGATCGCTGTTGTAAAGGTTTCTCCACCTGAAGGAGTTTTTCATTGTGAAAGTTGTGCTCGCGGCATGGATCCTTGGATTAGTCACCCATCTGGGTGGATACCAAGTAAAATACTTTTGTTAGCATTGTTTCATTTTCCTTTACATATTATTTCCGCTGCGCTAATAATTCTGTAGATATCGAAACGATCCGAAAAAGTGCATTCAACCCCCCTCTGCACGCCTTAGACGATCCTTCAGTAAGTAAATGAATTACACTTTTCGTTACCGACTCCCTGATGTGGATCGTACTTCTGAGCAGACGGTCGTCGGCGGCGCTGGAATGTCGAGAACGGAGTTTGCCGGAGCAGAGCACTTGAACGAAAAGCTTGGAGGCGTTGGAAAAAGTGTTGTTGAAGCCTTAGGGGTCGAGCCCCTTTTATAGTGCTCCTGGGGGCGCCTGGGATGTCGGGGGCGCCTGACACATGCCTTTGGATCCGAGAACCTCTATCCGAAGCTTGGTCAGTGCTTATCCCCTTCGAATCGGCTCTGGAGCTGACTGGAGCGTCCGGGACCTCCCAGGCGCCCAGCCTGACTGGGTCCGCTGGCTTCGTGGCTGATTTTGCTTCGACTCATCTTTGGCCTTGACCTTGGGCGCCCGGGACCTCCCGGGCGCCTACCCTAGTGTTGATTCGAAGCGCTTCTTGCTTTACTGCTATTTACCTTTGACCTTGGGCGCCCGGGACCTCTCGGGCGCCTAGCCCAGGTGCCTGCCCCTCTCCTTTGGGGCGTTCTGAGCTGTAGAAACACATTCCTTTGGTCCCTGCATCCAAGGTTAGTTCCACAACAAACAAGGCAAGAATATTAGATCATTTTTTACAGCCGTAGCTGTCTTGGTTCTAACTTCGAGTCTCCCAAATGGAACCCTAGGTCGAACCGACGCCTACTGTTCCCTCGACGGGGAATGCGTCATCACCTACTCCTCTTAGGAGAGTTTACCTTTTGCCAACCGGCTCCTCCGGTTGGACTTTTGCCCGGTAGCCCGTCGCCAGGTGCCTAGCAGCCCTTCGCCAGGTCTTCAATGCCTAGGAGCCCATCGCCAAGTGCCTAGCAGCCCTTCGCTAGGTCTTCAATGCCTAGGAGCCCTTCACCAGGTGCCTAGCAGCCCTTCGCCAGGTCTTCAATGCCTAGGAGCCCTTCGCCAGGTGCCTAGCAGCCCTTCGCCAGGTCTTTGATGCCTAGCAGCCCTTCGCCAGGTGCCTAGCAGTCCTTCGCTAGGTCTTAGGGTTTCGACGCCTAGTAGCCCTTCGCTAGTTGCCCAGCTGCCCTTCGCCAGGACTTCTTTCTGCACACTCAGTGAACACATTAGACCAAAATAACATCTTAACTCTTGAACCCTTTGCTATTATCAAAACCCAGGTTTGACTTAGGTGCTGCCTACACTAACAGTATCCTCACAAGCGCCTAGCCCAGTAAGGCGCCCCTTCCAATGAGGTGCCTGAGCTACAGAAACACCGTTCGTTCGTTTCCTGCAACCAGGGTTAGTTCCAAAACACAAGAAGAAAAACATACAATATATGTTAGTCATTATTTACAGCCTAAGCTGTATTGGTTCTGACTTTGGGTCTCCCAAATGGAACCCTAGGTCGAACCGACGCCTAATGTTCCCTCCATGGGGAACACGTCCTCACCTACTCCCTTCGGGAGAATTTACCTTTTTGCCAACCGGCTCCTCCGGTTGGACTTTTGCCCAGTTTCACTCACTAGGTCTTCGTGCCCAGTCCGTGACCAGGGCTTCTTGCCCAACTTCTGGTCAGGTCTTCGATGCCCAACCCTTAGCCAGGACTTCTTGCCCAGTCCTTGACCAGGACTTCTTGCCCAGCCCTTTGCCAGGACTTCTTGCCTAGTCCTCGACTAGGACTTCTTGTCCAGATTAACTAGGACTTTCCTGCACACTTGGTAAGCTTGTTAGATCACAATACCACCTTAACTTCTGAACCCTTTGATATTATCAAAACACAGGTTTGACTTTGGTGCTTCCGACACCAACAATCTCCCCCTTTTTGATTTATGACAACATGGTTCAAAAAGTTAAGTTAAAAAGATAGCATATTTAACAAGTAAAGAATTCGTAACAAAAATTTAATTTTCTCCCCCTGAAACGAATATTCTCCCCCTGAGTTTTTCAATGATATGTGGATTTTTGTAAACCTTCTAAGTGCTGAAGTATTTATACTTAGATAAAAGGTTTTGAAAAAGTTTTTGAAGATTTTTTTTGCAAGCTTTCTATACTTAGAAAAAAAATTTCCAAAAAGTTTTTGCAAGTTTTTCATACTTAGAAAATTTTCCAAAAAGTTTTTGCAAGTTTTTCATACTTAAAAAATTTTCCAAAAAGTTTTTGCAAGTTTTTCATACTTAGTTTTGAAATGCTTAGATTTGAAAAACATTTTTAAGCACTTAGTTATTTACTTTACTTTTTGAAAAAGAGATAAAAAAATTTTGAAAAATTTCTCCTTTCCTTTCTCTCCCCCTTTGCCATATATCAAAAACAATTGATACTAATTACAGCAGGTAAATTAGAGCTAGTAAAAAAATTGAAGTTTTGTATTGAACCAACTCTAATGATTTTAAGCATAAACTGGACCAAACCAAATTAAACCGATCTTGTTCGGGTCCTGTCTAACCCAGTTAGCTACTTACTAACTGTTATAAACAGTAGCTTTTGCTAGGGTTAGTCAAGTGAAGTGATTCGATCAAGTTAGATTTTCTATGCATGACACTTAACCTGATTGATGTTCAACATGTATTTATTGCCCCAATTACTGCAAATGCACTGACTTAAAGAATCTTGAATCAAGGCATAGTCCTAAGCATCTCAACCCAGTCTAGGTTATCAATCAAAAGTACCCTAAGGTGCTTGTGAGATGCTAGCTTCTAGATCTATAGGTGGATGTAGTTCTAGGGTTAAGTCCTAAGCTAAGTCCATTTGTGAAAAAGCCCTAGTTTTGAAGGAGGTAAGTTTTTGAAAAAAACTAAGTCGGAAAAACATTTTAAATTTCAAAAATTTGATAAAAGAAATGATTTTTCAAATAATTGATTGAAAAAATAAGAAATAAAACAATTTTTTGGAAAAATATAGAGCAGTCCTATTCTACTAAGCATAACCCTAACTGCCTTCTTAGTGAGCTAAACTCAGACTCAGGTAAGGGTTTGGTAAAGATATCAGCTAAGTTGGACTTTGAGTCCACATGCTTAAGGACTATTTCACCTTTGGCTATATGATCCCTTACAAAATGATGTTTAACTTCTATATGTTTTGTTCTGGAGTGATGAATTGGGTTCTTAGTCAGGTTGATTGAGCTAATGTTATCAATATAAACTTGGGTTTGGGTGTAGTCAAGCTGGAAGTCCTTAAGAGTGTGCATCATCCATAAGAGTTGTGCCACACACTCTCCTAAGACAACATATTCTGCTTCAGTTGTAGATAGGGCTACGCAGTGTTGTTTTCTACTACACTAGCTGACTAGACTATATCCTAATAACTAGCAACTTCCACTTGTACTTTTTCTATCTAATTTGCAACCATCATAGTCAGAATCAGAATATCCTAATAATTCAAAAGTGGAAGTTCTATGATACCAAATCCCTACATTTAGGGTACCCTTAATGTACCTAAGTACTCTTTTTAGGGCTGCTAAGTGGGATTCACTAGTAAGAAAATGCTTATTAACCATGGGCGTTCACCGTTGTCGTAGGCTAAAAACACTGTTGTTAAAGGCCATGTTATTAAAAGGGGTGCTCAACATCAACAGTTACAAACCGTTGTCGTTTATAGTCAATAACAACAGAATAGCAATGGGTTTTCACCGTTGTCTTTTAATGTGATCGACAACAGGTTAACAATAGTATTAAACCGTTGTTTGTGTGTGATTTAAACAATAGTTTGACAACAAATAAAAATCGTTGTCTTTTGGTTGAGACAGTCAACAATTTACAACAAATACCATTTAAAAATTAAATTATTTTAATAATTAAACAATATTCAACAAACACTCTTCAAACTATCATATATACATCAAAATATCATCAAATATTATACATCTCCGCAAATATCATATATCAAGATATCCCCAGTATTAGTCCAAATTGAGATAATATCATCAAAATATCTTATACGTCAAGAAGTACCAGAAACTAAGATAATTACATCATCAAAATATCCCCAGCAGCTAGCTTCATCCAAGTGCAGTCAACCAGATGAAGAGAGTCACGCCCCTTAGCTTTACACCATAAGTTAATTCCTTCCCTTGGATAGAATGTCATAACAAATAGAAATATAAAATGAGCATTCACAACTAAAAATAGTAGAACAAAAGATTCTAGAAGATAATTATGATAAACTATATTATAGTACGACAGAGATACAATGTTGTCATCTGAAATTGGTCTAAAACAAAACAAGCAACCAGAAGAGTTCTTTTATAAAACACATATAGCAAGTGATACCTTATCGACAGCATTCAGATATGCATTGATAGCTAACAACAATCATGTTAGCTATCATGTAAGAAGACAATAACACTATTGTTATGTATCTATCGGTAGTTATTTTTCTTCATTTTCTAAACTTTTAGATTCTTTATTCTAATGTCATGCTAAGAATTTTTAGTAACGATTACTGCCTTGAGGTTATAGTTTATCATAGAGGATAAAATGAGTTAGTCCAACCATGGACTTTATTGTATCTGCACAGTATGTATGCTGCATTCTGTGGATGGTGCTAAACAGGAAATGATAGATAAAATGAAATTGGAAAAGTTAAAAGAGTGGAAATAAGTTATCTATTTACTTTTAGTTTCTATCATTGCGCTAGCTGCTTCTATTTGCTGTTTTTATTCAATCACAACTTAGAACAAAACAGGGGCCGACTGAAATTATGTGTTTGTAAAATCTGCTATTTTTATTCAATCACAACTTAGCCAGGTAGGAGAAGAAGACAAAAATTCCATTCGCTCAAGCTCATCTAAACTTACAATGAAGTCATCAGACAATCGACTAAGGACAAAAGACATCCAATCATCTCTTGTAAGACCATAGCCACTTGGTGGTTCATACAACTCTTCGGGTTTGTCAGCCTTGTTCGAAATGAATGTCTGAGTGAGATGGGATTTAAACTGACACCACTTATTACTTGCTGAAATCAAACATCCCTTCTTCCATGTTGAGGGAACATCATATGTCAACTATAAAACATAAATACAGTCAAAAATATCACATAACATAAAATATATTGTACTAACATTTGAACAAACACACAACTTACTTTAACTGATTCCCATATCAAATCTTTAACTTCATTTGGAACTTTCTTCCACGTCTTGTAAGTTATCTTGACCTTTTCTCGAGCAAGCAAGCTAATGTAACTTTGCATTTCAATAGCAGCTTCTCCCATTGGTTGTCCGAGTTTATTGAATCTTACCTCCTTTCGAATTCCTTGAACCCTTTGTCTAGTAAGGTTACCCAGATGGGTACGACCTCTAGATGTTCTTATTGTTTGAGTGTCGGTAGATTGATCCTCATTTCCTTCAAAACCTTTATTAGTGGATGTAGATGGAATTTTTTCTTTGCCCTTCCCAACCATTGCAAGCTGTCATTAGCAATAGAAATTTAGAACAATTGAACTGAGATACTCGAATAAGTACTATTGAAAACATAAAATTGAACAAATTAAACTGATGCAATTTTGTCATCTGAAACCTTTCCCAACCATTGCAAGCCTCAATAATACGCTGCATTTTCACAAAAGGTGACATCAAATTTAGTTTCACGCAAATGAATTCATAAAAGCCTTCATAATTTAACATCATGTTCATTAGAAGATAAGAAGTTGCAACAACCCAAGACAAACTTTTAAGTGAATGATGCATAAGAAACTCTGCAAATTAAACATATATCAATACTGCAAAATATAATTTGTTAAACATGCTCGACCCAAGTCCCATCACAATCTTCGCGAAGGCATAGGGGTTCATTATCATCTACTCCATCAACATCCATTGATGGTAACCCTTTGGTAAAAGATTGATAGTGCATTACAGTGTCTTCTAGTTCATCCTCATTTGCATTTTCAAATGACTCTAGATCTCTACTAGGAGTTGCAAGTACAATGCTCCATACGGGATCTTGAAGATCTTGAATGTAAAATACTTGCTTTGCTTGACTTCCCAAGATAAAAGAATCTGATTTGAATCCAATTCTGTTCAGATTTACCAACGTGAAACCAAGATCATCTATTTTAATACCATTATTATTCTCCACCCAATTACATTTGAACATTGGAATTTGAAATTGATGGTAATCGAGTGACCATATTTCTTCAATAACTCCATAGAAAACCATGTCAGACACAATTGGATTTTTATCCTTGGCACTAGCAACTTGCATTGTCTTTGCGACTAAGCTTACTCCGGAGTTTTGAGTAACTCGTACATCATCACGTTCTTTCGTACCGTAAGTAACCCCATCAATCAAATAACTAGAATACTTTAACACTTTCTTGCGGTCCACGTGCTATCCACTTCAATCTTTCAGATATTTGAAGGGTGGAATGGTCTAGTCCATGTTCAACCTATATTAAACAATATAATAAAATTCATATTTTTTGTAAAATAGAAAGAGTTGTATGCATGCTAATATATAGTATTTTTGGAGCGTACCATATCATGCAACCAGTTAATAAATGTTCGATTATGCTCATCTTGTAACCACTTTTTGGACATAGCTTTTTGAGGAAATCTTGCTTTCAACTACACCATGTGCGTCCTAATGGAATTATTTGAAATAAATAAACCAATAGAATATTGTATTCAAGTAGCTTGAAAGTATTGATAAGTTAGAGATCTTACTCGATATAAGGATCAATCTCATCATCATTCACCAATACGTAACGGTGTGCTTGCTATAACTCATCATGCCTAGCTGCGAGCACTACTGCTCCTGATAAAGGCTTAGTATGTTCTACTTTGCGCTGCTTTGATGGTATCCCAATTGTGTGGACATTAGATAGATAATCTAAGCAAAATTCTACAACCTCTTCAGCAATATAACATTCAGCTATACATCCTTCAGGCCGATTGTGATTGCGCACATAACCTTTCAAAATCTTTATGTATCTTTCAAATGGGTACATGTGTCTATACCAAACGGGTCCACACAATTTGACCTCCCGCACAAGATGAACAGTTAAATGAATCATTATATCAAAAAATGAAGGGGGAAAATACTTTTCAAGCAAACACAATATCATCACAATCTCTCTTTGCAAGTCATCCAACTTTAAGACGTCTATTACTTTACTATATAAAACATTGAAGAAGAAACACAATCGAGTGATAATATCTCTGACATGTTTTGGTAATACACCACGAATGACCACTGGAAGTAATTGTTGCATTAAAGTGTGATAGTCATGTGACTTAAGGCCAACAAGTTTCAAATCCTTCATCGACACAAGGTTTTGAACATTAGATGAGTAACCTTCAGGGACCTTTATTACCGACAAAGAATTACAAATACTTCTTTTCTCATCTTTGCTTAGAGTGTAACAGGCAGCTAGCAGAAAAGTTCTCTTCTCCCCAATCTTTGGTGCCAATTCAGTCCTTAAATTCATTTCCAGAAGGTCTAATCTTACTGCAACTCCATCGTTTGTTTTTCCTGGAATGTCAAGTAACGTACCAATGAGATTTTTACAAACATTTTTTTCAATGTGCATGACATCAAGAACATGGCGAACATGTAGGTCTTTCCAATACTCAAGTTCAAAGAATATTGATTTTTTTCCAGCATGTTTCTCCATCATTCCTCTTTGATTGTAGCTTGCTGTTGATTTTTCCCAAATCAAAATTAATTCTTTCAACTCTTTCCAAAACTTCATGGTCACTCAACGGATTTGGTGCAAGGTTAAACTCTTACTTCCCATTAAATGCCTTCTTTTGCCTTCGATATGGATGACTTAAAGGTAGAAACTTTCTATGGCCTGTATATGATATTTTCCTACTATGCTTCAACCTTGTTGAGTTAGTATTTTCTGCACAAATAGGATAAGCATGATATCCCTTCACAACACATCCTGACATATTCCCATATGCAGGAAAATCATTGATTGTCCATAGCAAAACAGCTTTAAGAGAGAAACTTTGTTTTTGATATGCATCATATGCTTCGACACCTTTATCCCATAAACATTTTAAGTCGTCAATGAGAGGTGCTAAGTAAACATCAATCTCATTTCCTGGTTGTCTAGGACCAGATATCAATAAAGTGAGCATAACAAATTTTCTCTTCATACACAACCATGGTGGAAGATTGTATGTGATCATTAAAATTGGCCAACAACTATATGTAGAACTCATCAAATTGTGGGGATTGATCCCATCTGCTGATATAGCCAATCTCAAATTTCTTGGCTCAGAAGAAAAATCTGGCCACATGCGATCAACTAATTTCTAAGAAGGTGCATCAGCTGGATGACGTAAGTATCCATCATGAATTCTTTTATCTGCATGCCATGTTAACTCCTTGGATCGCCTTATTCCGAAACATTCTTTGAAATCTTGGAATAGATGGGAAATACCATAAGACCTTTGCAGGAACTCCTTCTTTTATGTTAGATTTGTCGCTCAACTTCCACCTTGATGTCCCACAAATAGGGCAATTGGCAAAACCGTCGTACTCTTTCCGATACAAGATACAATCATTAGGACAAGCATGAATTATGAAATAATCCATCCCTAATGCATGTAAGATTTTCTTTGCATCATACATAGATAAAGGCAATTCATTGTCATCTGAAAGCATTTCTCCAAACAAACTAAGTATATCGGTGAAACTTTTATCACTCCAACTATATTTTGCCTTCAAGTTAAATAATTTCACAACTACATATAACTTTGTAAATTTTGTACATCCTGGATATAAGCATTTCTCAGCATCTTCAAGTAGCTTATTGAACTGGCTTGGATTCTCAACATTACTATCATATACAGCCTGCACCATGTCTATAGGCTCCTCAGCAAAAGATTTGTCTTCATCTTGCTCTACTCAATCATTACCATTCACTAAGTTCCCTGTCAACGATCTTTCCCCATGCCATATCCATGTATGATATGTTAAATCCATACCATTACAATACAAATGTGCCCTTATAGTTTGAAGATTTTTCATCTTTATATTACCACATCTTGCACATGGGCAAGGTATTGCATTAGGATCGTTAGCATTCTTCAGTGCAAATTGTAAGAAAGATTCTACTCCAATATCAAATTCACGTGATAGTCTATCCTTTGACATCCATTCTTTGTCCATTTTTGTTACAAGTACTAATCATCTAGGAATGAGCCAACACCTACCTTCAAAATAATTGTACATTATATAACTAGATCTTTACATAACGAACAATTAGAAACATCACATATTCATAGAATACAATATATACAATCAATCTTGAAGCAAAAACAAGTAAATAAGGGAGAAAAATTGAAAGATAAATTAATTGATGGGTTTGCATATATCAACACTCATTAACGAGTTAGTAAGAAAAAATTGAATTTTTTCCACAACCCCACAAATAACCTTTAGAAGTAAATAAAAAAACATAGGATTGTTTCATTGAAGGATTTCTGATAATAGGATTTAAATGGATTAGGGTATTTGATAATAGGATTTCTGATTTCAACTATACAATCTTCATTAAATATCAATTTGCGTCTAGTGTTTAATATTTTAAAACAAACTTTATACAAGAAACATAGAAGATAACAGATTAGAAATCTGAATTGGATGTCCTAACTGAAACCAATAAACTGAAACTAGAGAAGGGATTCATCACCTTGAAGAGTGGTAGAAGAGAGGCAGAGACGCCAGGTACCGTCGATCGTTCTCCAACAAACACTCGCAAGAGAGAACGACGCCCAAAATGCTGAAATGTTCGACTCAAACCTACTTCCAAAACCTGAAGATGCTTGAAATGTTAGACTCAAACCTACTATACAAAACCCAATAAGAGCAAACATTACCTTGATATCTCTCCAATTCAGCAACTCGACACAAGAGGAGAAAGAAGAAGGGGTGTGGTGGCGGCTAGTTCGCGCGGAGAAGTTTGAGGTGTCTTGTTTGTGTGCGGCGAAGAGGAAGAAGAAGAAGAAGAACGAGAAGAAGGAAAAGATGGCAAGGAAGTTTGAGGTGTGTTAGGGTTTGGCATTGTCGCTCACGGTGAAGAGGAAGGAGAAGAAGAACGAGAAGAAGGAAAAGATGGCAAAGAAGTTTGAGGTGTGTTAGGGTTCGGCGTTGTCGCTCGCGGCGAAGAGGAAGGAGAAGAAGAACGAGCAGAAGGAAAAGATGGCAAGGAAGTTTGAGGTGTGTTAGGGTTCAGCGTTGTCGCTCGCGGCGAAGAGGAAGGAGAAGAAGAACGAGAAGAAGGAAAAGATGGCAAGGAAGAAGAAGGTGTGTTAGGGTTCGGCGACTGCGACGAATGCAGAGAATGAACTAAGGGGAGGTTCTCATTATCGCGCGGCGACTGAAGAGAACAACTAAAGCGAGCGTTTTCGTTTTCGCGCTCGCTCACTATTGTGTATTACCACGTAAGCAACACAAATAGACAATGGTTATTTAAAACCGATTGTCGTAACCAACCAAATAGACATTAGTTTTTAAAAAACCGTTGTCTTTGACATACATAAGACAATGGTTTTTTAACAACCGTTGTCTTTTTCCGCAAAATTTTTTTCAACATCAACAGTTTTTGAAAAAACCGTTGTTAAATAAAAAAAGACAACGGTTTTTCAAAAAAACGTTGTCTATTGGGTGTTATTGAATCCAAAAATTCTTGTAGTGATTCCTTAGCACAAGTTTGGTACATATCACACATTCCCACAGAAAATAGGATATCAGGTCTACTAGCGGTTAAGTAAAGTAGGCTACCAATCATGCTTCGGTGTAGCTTAAGGTCTACAGGCTTACCTTCAGGATCATTGTCAATTTTGACATTGGTAGCCATTGGGGTACTTAAGCTTTTGGCGTTATCCATTTTGAACTTCTTTATTAGCTCTTTAGCATACTTGGATTGGTGAACATAATTACCATCTCTAGTTTGTTTAATTTGCAAACCTAAGAAGTTAAGCTCACCTACCAAGCTCATTTCGAATTCATTTTCCATTATTTTTACAAATTCTTTTAGAAAGTTTGAGTTGGTGGATCTGAAAATTATATGGTCAACATAAATCTGGGCAATAAAAATATCATTTTCTAAGGTTTTAACAAAAAGGGTGGAGTCAATTTGACCTTGGTTAAATTCCTTAGAAATTAGGTAAGTTGATAAATGTTCAAACCATGCCCTAGGGGCTTGTTTTAACCCATAAAGTGCTTTTTTAAGTTTGAAAACATAGTCAAGTTTTTCTAGGTCCTCAAATCCTGAGGGTTGTCCTACATACACTTGTTCTTTGATAAACCCATTCAAAAAGGCAGTCTTAACATCCATTTGATAAAGCTTGAACCCTCTATGGGCTGCAAATGCTAACAACATTCTAATTAACTCAAGTCTGGCTACTGGGGCATAGGTTTTA
The DNA here is from genome assembly GCA_024364735.1 of Boesenbergia rotunda. Classification (NCBI taxonomy): domain Eukaryota; kingdom Viridiplantae; phylum Streptophyta; class Magnoliopsida; order Zingiberales; family Zingiberaceae; genus Boesenbergia; species Boesenbergia rotunda. The sequence goes on along the minus strand of JAGFNQ010001466.1, from coordinate 238,649 downwards.
TCATAGTCTAATCCTTCGACTTGACTAAACCCTTTAGCTACTAAGCGGGCTTTATTTCTATCTATTTCCACTTGGTCATTTAGTTTATTCCTAAACACCCACTTAGTATCTATAATAGACTTGCCCTCAAGTTTAGGTACTAGTTCCCAGACTTAGTTTCTTTCAAATTGGGCTAACTCCTCTTGCATAGCTATGATCCAATCAGGGTCAAGTAGGGCTTCCTCTATAGTCTTAGGTTCAATTTTTGAAATCAGTGCAATCTGACTAAGATTTCTATAGGAAGACCTAGTTCTGACTCCTAAGGTTGACCCATAATTTGATCAGAAGGGTGACTGAGTCTGGGTTTCTTGGTTCTTCTAGAACTTGGTTCAGCCTCAAGTCCGGCTAGATGGTTCAGTTCAGTGTTTCATTCAACTACTTGGGTTGGTTCAGTTATTGGTTCAGTTGACGCAGTAGTTGGTTCAAGAGTTAGTTCATTTAGAGGTTCAATTAGTGGTTCAATTGTTGGTTCATTGTCTTCTTGATCAGTATTTGATTGGTTTAATTTTTGATTATCAGTTTTTGGTTCAATTTCCTCATCTAAAATTAAGTTAGTAGTTTCTTCAATTTTATGTGATTGTTTATTTAAAACCCTACAGGCCCTACTAGTTGTTGAATATCCTAGGAAGATCCCTGGGGTCGACTTAGACTGAAACTTACCTAGGTAGTCCTTGGTGTTCAAGATATGGACTTTGCACCCAAAGACTCTTAGGTAGTGTAGGTTAGGCAGTCTATGATAATATAATTTATAGGGTGTTTTATTATGCCTTTTGTTAATTAGAACCCTGTTTTGGATGTAACATGTTGTACTTACCGCTTCTGCCCAAAATTGATTAGCTAAGTTAAATTCTTTTAACATGGTCCTAGCGGCTTCCTGAAGGGTTCTATTCTTTTTCTCTACTATCCCATTTTGTTGGGGGGTTCTAGGACAGGAAAATTCATGTATGTACCCATTTATTTTGCAAAATTCTTCAAACCGCTGATTTTCAAATTCTCCCCCGTGATCACTTCTAAGTCTTTTGATTTTAGTATCATTTTGGTTTCAATCATTTTACATAGGTCAATAAATAAGTTCAAAGTTTCATCTTTGGTTTTTAGGAACCTAACCCAGGTAAACCTAGAGTAATTATCGATAATTACTAAGCAGTATTGATTCCCGCTTAGTGACTTGGTTCCGTGTGAATCAAATAGGTCAAGGTGCAGGAGCTCAAGTATGGTTTGAGTTAAGTCTAATTGAATTGATTTGTGGTTTGACTTAGTTTGCTTGCCTTGGTTACATGAGTCACAGATTGAGTTTTCAAAATTCTTAATTCTTGGCACACCTTTAATTAAACCGAGTTGGGTAATTTTCAAAATTAGTTTAACATGAGTGTGACCTAATCTCCTATGTCAAAGGTTGGATTCTTCTAATTGAGTCAAGAAACATTTTGGTACTAAAGGTAAATTTATAGTATAAACGTTGTTTTTCCTAGTACCCTTAAGTATGACTTCTGAGTCTTGAAGGTTTCTAATCAGACAGTCAGAGTTGGTGAATGTGGCTACGTAGCCAGTATCACATAGTTGACTTATACTAAGCAAATTGAATTTAAAATTATCAACCAAGAGTACCTTTTTAATTACAAAATCAGACTTAAGTTCAATGTTACCTGACCCAATGACTTTGAGTGTAGCATTGTTGCCAAATGCTACTGAGCCTAGGTTCTTGAAATTGATTTTGGTGAATTTCAATTTGTCTCCAGTCATGTGTCTGGAGCATCCACTATCCAACATCCACTGGTCCAAATCTTTATGTTCCTACACATAAAGTATTTGTTGATTTGGATCTATTAGAGATAGGGATAACTTAAATTGATTTTCACAGCCTAGTCTGTCTCACCCAATCTAGTGTTATCAATCACGTTAATCTTATGGGTTTTGTGAGACAGGTTTTCAAAAATTAAAGATTTTAATAAAAAAACATGGTTAATTTTGAAGACATCTGATTAATTTGAAAATTTTATGAAGTTAAGTTTATTGATTTTGAAAAGTGGTTGACTCTAAGATTACTTGAAATTTGTGTTAGATTCAAATTTGACAAAGAGTGAATTGAATTTGAATTTCAAAAATTGGTTTCCAGGTCTTGGCGAGGCACAAGGCCTTCTTTGGCCATAACCTTATTGGAGAATCAACCCTTTCCTTGACAAAGCCTTTTAACGAAATTTCATTTTCAAAATTACTTTTTGAGAAATTCTAGTCTAACTATTTTGGGTCTTGGATCGGCAGCTTCAACTAGTTCCACCAGACTAAACAGACCAAGTAGAGTATACTTGACCTTATTAGAAAGGCTTCCCTAACGTACTGTCATCTCACCTCCACCCAATACTATGTTGTTTAAATTTCAACTTAATCATTTGTCCTTAGTCTAACCAGTCCTATATCTAAGCACGATAATTAAAAATTTCAAAAAAAAAAAATCAAGCATGCAATTTAAAAAAATTTATCTAATTATAAATATGATTTTTATATTGGCTCCCCCTGGACTATAGCCTCGATAATAATTAGGCATGATGTGAATCTTATCCTTGGGGATCCAATACTGGTTTGGTCCAGCTTGTTTGTTCAAACAGAGCATGGGGACCCATGCTTGGACTTGGGTTTTAGGTTGGTTCAATACAGCATAATAAGAGCGTTGCCTAGACTTAGTTCGATACCATAATCCAGATCGGTTAAGAACGGACTTCTGCTTTCCATGGATCATGTCAAGACCCTTGGAACCCGAAGTGAATTGTTCTAAGGCTACTTTGAGCTCCTTGACTTGAGTTTTCAAGGAGGAATTCTCTTCCTCAAGCGTTTAAACTTGAGTGGAGTTTCCTTCTTGAATTTGCTCAGTCAAGGACCTTGAGTCGGCTTCCTCTTTCAGGCGTTTTACTTCTTGTCCGAGGGACTCATCCCAGATTTGGATTTTGCTAAGTTGCGAGACAAGTAAGAGATTAATTTAGATAGTTCATATTCAGAATAACCTTTTACCGTGATTTGCCCGTTCTCCGAGATTGTGAGCCTTCCGTCGTCTGGTTCTGATTCCGATCCGGTGTCGACGACTTCTGAAGCGGTTAGGGCGAGTAAATTTGCGTGCGGGACTTCTTCTTCATATTCAGAAGAGGATTCATCCCAAGTGGCTTGGAGAGCCTTGTTTCTTCGCACCTTCTTTGTTTCCTTCAGATTGGAGCACTCTGACTTGAAATGTCCCTTTTTGTTGCATTCGTAGCAGGTGACATTAGTCTTGCTCTTTGAAGTTGTTGAAGGTTCTGCTGGATCTTCCTTTCTTCGGCTTGATTTCTTTTTGTTTGTTTGGTACTTGAGTTCCTTGTAATAATCTCAAGCTAGCCGAACCAGTTGGGTCGATCCCCTTAGCTATCTTCTGAATCTGAGTCAGATTCGGGTGCTGGTTGAGTCTTCTTCTTGGGAGCTTTGCCTTGAGATTTACCTGCAACAAAAGCTATACCTTTCTCGATCAAGGTAGCGTTAGTCTGTTCATGCAGTTCTAATTTAGAAAAAAGTTCCTCTAATTTAATTTTAGAAAGGTCCCTGGAAACCTTGTAGGCATCTACCATGGATGCCCACAGTGTGTTCCTTGGGAATGCGTTTAGTGTATACCTGATTAGGTCTTGGTTCTCGACCTTGTGACCTATCGTATGTAGCCCATTCATCAACTCCTGGATTCTGGCGTGGAGCTATACTGCAGAATCTCCTTCACTCATCTTGATTGTGTAGAGTCTGTTTAGCAACAGATCTCTTTTGCTGATCCTCGTGTCGGAAGTGCCTTCGTGCAGCTCGATCAGCTTGTTCCAAAGTTCTTTTGCGCTATTCAAGGGTCCCACCCGGTTCAGTTCTGTTGGTGCAGGAAGCACCATATCGAACTTTGTTTTTATATTGGCAAAGGATTCAAAGTTAAGTTTATTTGTGATCTAACAATGTTCACTAAGTGTGCAGGAAAAGTCCTAGCGAAGGGCTGCTAGGCACCTGGCGAAGGGCTGCCAGGAAACAAAGTCTTAGCGAAGGGCTGCTAGGCACCTGGCGAAGGGCTGCCAGGAAACCAAATCCTAGCGAAGGGCTGCTAGGCACCTGGAGAAACCAAATCCTAGCGAAGGGCTGCTAGGCACCTGGAGAAGGGCTGCCAGGAAACAAAGCCCTAGCGAAGGACTGCTAGGCACTGGCGAAGGGCTGCCAGGAAACAAAGCCCTAGCGAAGGACAGCTAGGCACCGAGCGAAGGACAGCTCGGTATCCAAGACCTGGCAAAGGACCGCCAGGCAAAAGTCCAACCAAAGGAGCGTTTGGCATCAGGTACACTCTCCCGAGAGGAGTAGGTGAGGACGCGTTCCCCGTCGAGGGAACAGTAGGCGTCGGTTCGACCTAGGGTTCCATTTTGGAGACCCAAAGTCAGAACCAAGACAGCTAAGGCTGTATAAACTAACCACGTAATGTTTTGTTGTGTTTTGGACTAACCCTGGATGCAGGACCGAAGGAACGAGTGTCTGCAGCTCAGAGAGCCTCAAAGGAGTGAGGCAACAGCTGACCAGGGCGCCCGGAGTGTCCCGGGCGCCCCCAAGGTGAACACAAAACACACAAACAAGAAGCGCGCTTCGAGAGTACAACCTGCGGGCGCCCCCGTGCTCCCAGGCGCCCCCGCTGCTCCTGGGCGCCCCCTGCGCTGCGGGCGCCCCGAGGGCCAACTACCGAAGCACACCCTCGCGAAGCCAGAAGATAGAAGTTTGACCCGGTCAATTCGGGCGCCCCGAGCGCTCCGGGCGCCCCGGTCAAACCTGATCCCAAAGGTAAAGGGATCAGACGCTGACCGAGACATTGACAGATCAAATGCCACGTGGGGGGCGCCCCCGACATCCCGGGCGCCCCCAGGCCCTATATAAAGGGCCCTCGACCCCAAGCTTCGAACAACAACTTCCAATCAATGCTTCTACGCTCTTCTGCTCTCGCGCTTCGCCCCGGAATCCTTCCAACTCGAGCCGACGACGTCCTGCTACTCCGAAAAAGTCGATCTACCCCGGACGTCGGTAAAAGAGCGATTTAAGTTTACTGTACTTAATTTTGTAATTATCTTTTGTAAACTATTTACGCCTTATATAGAATTGCCCAAAGTAAACGGTCAACGACCGTGGGCCTTGGAGTAGGAGTCAACACAGGCTCCGAACCAAGTAAAATCGAACGTGTCTCTGTGTGACTTTATTTTCTTATTTTCCGCTGCGTACTTGCTCTAAGTTCTTTCCAAAAAACGTTTACTGATATTCACCCCCCCTCTATCGGTTTTCTCGATCCAACAAGTGGTATCAGAGCGGGGAAGCTCAAATTTGGTGCAACCACCAATTTGAGAGTTTTTCGAATTTACGAAATTTTTTACTTTATTTCTTTTCTTTTTGTTAATCAACACCACTCGATCAGTCTCGCTTTTAATTTACAAATAAATAATATCTGTAGGTGTATTTACAATTTTGAATTCTCATTTTTTCACTATAAGTCAAAATTGATAAAACAAACAATTTTTGAAAATTTGTCATAAACTTTTTTTAATATTATTTTAATATTTTCCTCGAAATTCGTGCTACCTTAATTCGAGCAAAATTTTTTTTACATTAAATTTTTAATTTTTCATCATTAATCAGAATTGACAAAATTAATATTTTCAAAAATTTGTCATAAATTATTTTTATTATTTTATTATTATTCCGCCTCGAAATTTGTGCAACATTTATTTTGAGCTATTTTTTCCATTCTCCCGCACTACTAATCCAAGACCAAGTCTTGGTATATTTTTGTTACTTCTTTTCTATACGAGGTTAAACTAAATGGCCAACCAAGAATGGAACAGTGCCCGTCCACCGCTATTCTCCGGCGAGAACTTCAATTCCTGGAGAAGTCTAATGGAGTTCCATCTGAAGGCCCATATGGACATATGGATGATCATACAAACAGGGTTCTCCCTCCCCACAGAAGATGGAACATCGATCGCCTGGGATAAATTGGATGAACCAACTCTAAGGAAGATCGAGACTGATGCCAGGGCAACAGTAATTTTACAATGCGGCCTGACCAATGAAGAATTGAAGCGAGTCAGGTCCTTCAGATGTGCTAGAGAAATCTGGGAAAAACTGATTGACCTTCATCAAGAGATCTCAGATGAAGAAGAAGATCAGGTAAGTTATCTTGCCCTTTCGGTCCAAGCACAAACAGCCGAGTCAGAGTCTGAACCCGAATCCAAAGTCGAACCAGAATCAGACGACGAATTGACTGAGACGGTAACCGATTTTGAATTCTTTTCAAAATTAGAATTAAATAATCAAACAGATACTATAATGGTCGAGGAAGGTATAAATTCTTTTGCAGGGAAAAATCCTAAAGAACCACCAAAGAAGGAGCTTCAACTAGTACCTGAGCCCGACTCAGACACAGGGACGGCAAGAATCAAGGGGGAGATTCCCAATAAGGAACCAAAAGGTAAAAGTGTAAAATCAAATTTTAAAAACCATGTTATTTGTTACACATGCAGGGAGAGAGGGCACTGCTAAAGTGAGTGTCCTACTCGTAAGATTTGAACGACAACACCGACGGCGACAAAGGAATCAGTTCCAAAAGCACGAAAGGACAAAAGTCGCACCCAATGCTTCAAGTGCCAGGAGTTCGGGCATTACCAACGTGAATGCACAGATAAAAGAGCTACCAAAAATGCCGGACAAACGATCGACAAAGGTAAATTTATAGTATTTGAAAATCCGTTATTTACCTTGAATAATGTGATTGATTCATGTAACTTAATTAAAGCAAACTTCAGAAAATTGAAACAAGAAAATGAAACCCTAAAAAATAAGGTCAATAAGTTAGAAAATTTAATTCATAATCTTGCTGATTTCGAAAATCCTGAGTATTACTCCAATTGTGACTTTACTTAGACAATTGCTTGTTTTAATTGAATGTTGCTTTTATTTTAGTTATTTTTTTAATTAGGATTGGTTAGTTTAAGGACTAAAATGATTTAATTGAAGTTTGAATAACAAAGTATTGGGTGGAGGTGAGATGATAGTACGTTAGGGAAGCCATTTTGGCGGAACTAGCCGAAGCTACCGATCCAAGACCCAAACTTGTTAGACCAGAATTTATCAAAAAGTGATTTTGAAGATGAAATTGTTGGATCGAGAAATGCGAGAGAGGGGGGGTGAATGTCGCAATTCGTTCGGATTTAAAAAGAGCGGGTGCGCAGCGGAAATAAAAGAGAGCACAACAACGCAAACACAGCAGGTTTACTTGGTTCGGAGCCTGGGTCGACTCCTACTCCAAGGCCCACGGTCGTTGACCGTTTTCTGCGGGCAATTCTATAAGTTCGCAAAAGTTTACACACAAATAATAATAAAAATATTCTCGTAAACTTAAATACAACTCTTGTTACCGACGTCCGGTGAAGATTGAAGTTCTGGAGCAGCGGGACGTCGTCGGCTTGAGTTGGCAGCTTTCTGGAGTGTGTCGTGGAAGCAGAAGAGCGTAGAATTGTCGAAGCAAATCGTTGTTCTTTGAAGAGGGTCGAGGCCCTCTTTATATAGGGCAGGGGGCGCCCGACATGCTCGGGGCGCCCTCCACGTGGCTCATGATCCGGCGAGCCCTCGGTCGTGACTGATCGCTTCGACTTCGGGATCACAGTTGACTGGGGCGCCCGATGCGGGCGGGGCGCCCGGGTTGACCGGTCAAAGCTTTATCACCGAGGCTTCGCGAGGGTGAGCTGCAGCCGCCTTCAGTGGCGTGGCACAGTGGGCGCCCGAGACACGCGGGGCGCCCGATCTGCGCGGTGCCCGATTTGCGCAGCGCCCGCGACAAGAGGGGCGCCCGACATGCGCGGGGCGCCCCCCAACGCGGTGCTGTCGGAGGTTTACTTCTCTGCTGACTTTGGGTTGACTCTGGGGCGCCCGACACATCCGGGGCGCCCTGCTCAGCTGCGGCCTCACTCCTTTGAGGCCCTCTGAGCTGCAGAAACACAGTCCTTCGGTCCTGCATCCAGGGTTAGTCCAAAATAGCAAATACTAAGTTGATTTTTCACAGCCTTAGCTGTCTTGGTTCTGACTTTGGGTCTCCAAAATGGAGCCCTAGGTCGAACCGACGCCTAATGTTCCCTCGAGGGGAACGCGTCCTCACCTACTCCTCTCGGGAGAGTTTTACCTGGTGCCAACCGGATCCTCCAGTTGGACTTTTGCCTGACGGTCCTTTGTCAGGTCTTGGATACCGGCAGTCCTTCGCCAGTTGCCTAGCAGTCCTTCGCTAGGGCTTTGATACTGGCAGTCCTTCGCCAGTTGCCTAGCAGTCCTTCGCTAGGGCTTGGATACTGGCAGTCCTTCGCCAGCTGCCTAGCAGTCCTTCGCTAGGGCTTGGATACTGGCAGTCCTTCGCCAGCTGCCTAGCAGTCCTTCGCTAGGGCTTGGATACTGGCAGTCCTTCGCCAGCTGCCTAGCAGTCCTTCGCTAGGGCTTGGATACTGGCAGTCCTTCGCCAGGTGCCTAGCAGTCCTTCGCTAGGGCTTTGTATCCTGGCAGTCCTTCGCCAGGTGCCTAGCATTCCTTCGCTAGGACTTTGTCTCTGCACACTTGAGTAATATTGTTAGATCACAAACAAACTTAACTTTGAATCATTTGCCAATATCAAAACAAGGTTCGATATGGTGCTTCCTGCACCAACAGAAATTTCACTAAAAGGCTTTGTCTAGGAAAGGGTTGATGATCCAATAAGGCTACGGCCAAAGAAGGCCTAGTGCCTCGCCAAGACCTGGAAGTCAATTTTTGAAATTCAAATTCAAGTTACTTCTTGTCAAATTCAAATCTAACACAAATTTCAATTGATCTTAGACTCAACTACTTTTTCAAAATAAAGTTAACATTCATTAAAATAGTTTTCAAAGTTAATTCAATTTTTCAAAATTAATCATAACCTTTTCAAAATAAATCTTTCTATTAAAATATTTATCTCACAAAACCCATAAGGTTAACATGTTTGATCACGTAGAACTGGGTGAGATATTTAGGACGTAAAAGAATATGTCACTATCCTTCTAAATAAAACTCAAAGTACTTTCAAAAGTTATTGAAAATTATCTCTAGTTTTCAAATTAACTCTGTTTACTGTACCCTACTTTTTCAACTCTAACAGTTTTTTCAAAATATTGAATTTCATGTTAAATATCACAATAGACTTGCTTTAAAGAGAATCTAGGGCTTGTTTGATTCAGTCATTCATTGGTCAAACATAGTCAACATAGTCAAATCCTAGTCAACAAAGTTAAACCTGGTCCACACTGAAGTCCCTTAAGGTACTTAGATAAAGTCAGACAGTGTCAGATACAGAGGTTTTTTTTTTGTTTCTTTTTTTGAAAAATTCAGATTTTTTTCAAAACCCTTATGCTCTAAAACTCACTATCATCTCAAAATAAGGTTTTCAAAAATTTGATTAAAAAACCCTCGTATATTACTATCTCCTTGAAAAATTATCATCATTTCAAAATGATTTTCGAAAACTATGCTATCATTCCAAGTTGTGTTTTCAAAAATTATCTTCTTAAAAATTATCATACTTCAAAGTTATTCTTTTGATTTTGGTAAACCCTAAAGACACAGAGGAAGGTCCACTACATAATCTACTAGGACTCCTAGGATGTGTCAAATTTAGAGGGAGGCTGAATCAAAAGAAGAATTTCTGAAAAGTCTTTATTAATAATTATCTGTTTTGAAATTATTTAATAACATATTTTCATGAACTATATCTTCAAAATCCTTGCTGAAAATATAAGTCTTTCAAAATGCTATTATTGTTGTGGCTTATGAAATTATTTTTGAAATAATATTTACTTGGGTTGGAGAATTTTCATGACACTTAGGAAAATATCCTTGTAGTCAACAAGGCTTCCTAGGATTGTGTCAAACTGGAAAAGAAACCTAGTCAAGTAAAATATTATATTTTTCAAAGTCTAATACATTTCAAAAATTACTTATATTTTTTCAAAGTCTAATACATTTCAAAAATTACTCATATTTTTCAAAGTCTAACATTTTTCTAAAAGTACTTAAGTGTTTCAAATCATAATTTATCTCAAAAGTACTTGAAAAATCTTTTCTAAATTTTTTAAAGAAATTTGTTTCTTACAAAATATCTTTCAGAACCTCACAATACTCTTTAAAATGGATTTAATCTAGAAATTTAAGCTTTTTGCTATGCTTTCGAGAATTATACTAAGTATGTTTTCAAAACTCATAGCCTCGATACACAAACTTTCTCCTTAAACTTTTTCCTTTTTAAAGAAACTTTATTGAAAACTTCGAGTTGCTCTTAACTAAGAATTTCCTTTGTGATACTCAGAAGTTTTTCAAAATATCTTTTTCAAAACTGAACTTAGAAATGGTATAAAACAGAAGGAGAAGAATTTCACATTAAGGGGGAGAGAAAGGAAATTTTGCTTAATTTTTTTAAAGTGCTTCAAAAATTTCTAAGCATTTCTAAGTATTTCAAAATTTCTTAAGTACATGTTTTTTTCTTAAGTAAAATTCTTCTTCTCAGTAAACAAAATATGTCTGAGCAAAAACTAATTGAAAATTTTGGCAAATGTTTCTAAGTAGAGTTTTTTTGGTAAAAAACTTGTCTAGAAATTTCTTAAAATTTTTGTTTTTCAAAATGCACATAGTGTTTCCAAGCAAACTTTTCTAAGTGTGCAATTTTTTTAAAACAAATTTTTCTTAATTCTCAAAGTTGAATTTTTTTAAAGGAAATTTGGCTTCAAAATTTTGCATAAAAATTCTTGTTGCAAAGCCTTGTAAGTAAAAGTTGTTTAACAAAATTTAGGCTTGCAAAACTTTTCAAAATGGAAAATTTTCCAAGTATAATAAATTTTTTTCAAAGACTTTTACTCTGTTTTTTGAAAAAAATTTTGTCAAAAACTTAGAAGTCTTTCAAAATACTTTTCAAACCATCTATTATGTTGAACATCATTTTTTTAAATTATGAAATCCATTAGTTAAAGTTTTTCTTAAAAACTATGTTTTTAAACTCCTTTACTTAAATCTATTTTGGTAAAACTCAAAACTCCCTATTAGATACCTTGTTCACCCATGTTTGTTTTTGATATATGTCAAAGGGGGAGGAAAGGTCAAAGTTAAGTGTTAAGCTAAGTAGTTTATAACACAATTATTCAGGGGGAGTATGAGAAAATTTTTTCTGTTCAAATTACATTGGTTTTAGACTTTTAAGAATTGCTATGTTTCATTGGTCTTAAACATTTGTGCTTAAACCGTTATAATTTTTACTTAACTTTGAATTGTGTTGCCATAAATCAAAAAGGGGGAGATTGTTGGTGCAGGAAGCACCATATCGAACCTTGTTTTTATATTGGCAAAGGATTCAAAGTTAAGTTTATTTGCGATCTAACAATGTTCACTAAGTGTGCAGGAAAAGTCCTAGCGAAGGGCTGCTAGGCACCTGGCGAAGGGCTGCCAGGAAACAAAGTCCTAGCGAAGGGCTGCTAGGCACCTGGCGAAGGGCTACCAGGAAACCAAGTCCTAGCGAAGGGCTGCTAGGCACCTGGCGAAGGGCTGCCAGGAAACAAAGCCCTAGCGATGGACTGCTAGGCACTGGCGAAGGGCTGCCAGGAAACAAAGCCCTAGCGAAGGACAGCTAGGCACCGGGCGAAGGACAGCTCGGTATCCAAGACCTGGCAAAGGACCGCCAGGCAAAAGTCCAACCAAAGGAGCGGTTGGCATCAAGTACACTCTCCCGAGAGGAGTAGGTGAGGATGCGTTCCCCGTCGAGGGAACAGTAGGTGTCGGTTCGACCAAGGGTTCCATTTTGGAGACCCAAAGTCAGAACCAAGACAGCTAAGGCTGTATAAACTAACCACTTAATGTTTTGTTGTGTTTTGGACTAACCCTGGATGTAGGACCGAAGGAACGAGTGTCTGCAGCTCAGAGAGCCTCAAAGGAGTGAGGCAACAGCTGACCAGGCGCCCGGAGTGTCCCGGGCGCCCCCAAGGTGAACACAAAACACACAAGTAAAAAGCACGCTTTGACAATACATCCTGCGGGCGCCCCCGTGCTCCCGGGCGCCCCCGCTGCTCCCGGCAGCCCCCAGCGCTCCGGGTGCCCCCAACAGCAAGCATCGAAGTGCAAGCCAGTGAAGCAAGGGATAAAGTTTGACCCGGTCAACCCGGGCGCCCCGATCAAAGCTGATCCCGAAGTCAAAAGGATCAGAAGCTGACCGAGATCAAGCCGGATCAAATGCCACGTGGGGGGGGGGGGGTGGGGGCGCCCCCGACGATCCGGGCGCCCCCACGGCTATTTAAAGGCCCCTCAACCCCAAGCTTCAACAACAACTTCCAATCAACGCTTCTACGCTCTTCTGCTCTCGCGCTTCGCCCCGGAATCCTTCCAACTCGAGCCGACGACGTCCTGCTGCTCCGAAAAAGTCGATCTACCCCGGACGTCGGTAAAAGAGCGATTTAAGTTTACTGTACTTAATTTTGTAATTATCTTTTGTAAACTATTTGCGCCTTATATAGAATTGCCCAAAGTAAATGGTCAACGACCGTGGGCCTTGGAGTAGGAGTCGACACAGGCTCCGAACCAAGTAAAATCGAACGTGTCTCTGTGTGACTTTATTTTCTTAATTTCCGCTGCGTACTTGCTCTAAGTTCTTTCCGAAAAATGATTACCGATATTCACCCCCCCTCTATCGGTTTTCTCGATCCAACAAGTTCCTCCTTGGTTAAGCCACATTGCAAAGTCTGGGTTGCCTTTGCATCGACCTCGATTTTCTTCTTTAGCGAGGTGCCCCATTCAGTATAATGTTGCGCCACTCCTTCTGAGTTCTTGGGAATTTCCAGCCCAGACTGGATGATTATCCACAAGTCCACCTGAGTTTTCAGGTGGACTTCCATCCTGCTTTTCCAGTAGGAGAAGTCTTCTCCACTGAAAAGGGGAGGTCTGGCAGTGCTGTATCCCTCTTGCATGGCCATTAGGATTTACTAAAACAGAAAAAAGAATAAAAAAACTTGTTCCAAGACTGAGTCTTGGATTAGTAGTGCGGAACGAAATTAATAATAATGAAAAGATCAAGTGGTGTTGCACCAACCTTGATTAATGAGAAATTTCGAGTGAAAAGAATTTAAAAAAATGCGTAAATCCAAAAAAACTTCCCAAACTGGTGGTTGCACCAAGTTTGAGTCACCCGCTCTGAGACCACTTGTTGGATTGGAGTAAATCGATAGATGGAGCGGGGTGAATATCGATCTTAAAATTTTTCGGATAAGTATGTTGATGCAGTCTGACCCTGATTGTTGTTTTGGTGTTGACATCGATTTTAGTTTAGGTTGATGATTATGATTATGATTGGGTTTAAGTCCTGGTCGTTGACTAGGCATACCTAGTGCGACTAGGTTTGATAAAATCCTAGCTTGGAGGGCTAGGTGTGGAGAAATCCTAACCTGGAGGGTTAGGTGTGGAAAATCCTAGCTTGGAGGGCTAGGTGTGGAAAAGTCCTAACTTGGAGGGTTGGGTGAAAAGACCTAGCTTGGAGGGCTAGGTGAAAAGTCCTAACTTGGAGGGTTAGGTGAAAAGTCCCAACTTGGAGGGTTAGGTGTGAAAAATCCTAGCTTGGAGGGCTAGGTGTGGAAAAGTCCTAACTTGGAAGGTTGGGTGAAAAGTCCTAGCTTGGAGGGCTAGGTGAAAAGTCCTAACTTGGAGGGTTAGGTGAAAAGTCCCAACTTGGAGGGTTAGGTGAAAAGTCCTAGCTTGGAGGGCTAGGTTGGAGCCCCTGGATCGGTCTGGTGACCGATCAGAGAGGTTGGCATGGTACTCCTTCGTGGATCGGTCTGGTGACCGATCCAGCGATGACTGATCGGTCTGGTGACCGATCAGGGAGTATGCGTTTCACTCACTGCACAGCTCCTGATCGGTCTAGTGACCGATCCGGGAGCCAACAAGTGGGTTGAGTTCGGTGACCGATCAGGGAGCATCCAGTAGGTTTTTCGGAACCTCACTGATCTGCTCCTGATCGGTCTGGTGACTGATCAGGGAGAAACTGTGACCGATCAAGCTGAACGATCAACTATCGTGAGGTTTCTCACCCTGACCGATCAGGCTGGAGTCTGATCGGTCTGGGATCGGCCTGATCGGTCTGGTGACCGATCACCCAGAGGATTCTAGGCGGGATTGTGGCAAGTTGATTTCCGGATCGATTTGGTGACCGATCATACGAGCTTGCGATCCCAAGTTTCTCACTGTGAACCGATCAGATTGGAGCCTGATCGGTCTGGGATAGTCCTGATCGGTCCGGTGACCGATCACTTTAATTCAAACGCGCTGTTAAAAGATCTAACCGCGCCTGCTTTCACTGATATGCTACTGATGTCACTTTGATCTTCTCTGCTATTACTGATATAAGTTTGATTTCATTTGCTAAACTTCTGATTGAGTGTGCAGGTGACAAGGATGGATTCAAACACTCAAGGAGAGTCAATGGAGGCCTTTCCTTGGAGCAGGTTTGTCCATTTGCCATCTCAGGTTGCAACGGCCGGAGCTACTAACTGGAGCTGCTGACTGGAGCTTGGCTGAGGAAAGCTCAGGGAGTCCAGGGAGAGCTCAGTGGTAGCTGGCGTTGGCAGGTGAGCAGCTGGAGGCTGCAGGGAGATGGTGACCTGCGATCAGTGGAGGGACTTAAGCGCTTGGTGGTGAACAAGTCTCTAGAACACTCACTCTAACTGAACATACTACTCTGCGACATCTTGTGTGCTTGTGCGATCTGTTCCATCATCTTGAGCAAGCAACTGATCTTTGAAGCAACCATTTGTTACTTGAGCTTTGGGAAGAAGAGTTAGAAAGCTTGGTGAGTCCATCAGCGAGAAGACACGAAGAAGGGGATTCTTGCGTGAGATCTGCGCTGAGTGGAGCTCGGGAGAAGTTTGTTTGAGTTCTTGCTGTCCTAAGTGCTAAGTAAGATCTTTCTTGTGTTTCATTGTGCTTAAAACTATATCTTTGTTGAAACGCTGTGGAGAGGTTACTCCACCGAGAAGGAGGTTGCATTTTATCCGGTGTTCACCGAGGCTTGATCTGCCGACGATCAAGGGATCACCCACCTTAAGGGCACGCCAAGGAGTAGGGGCAAGTTATCCCCGAACCTTGTAAATCCTCTTGTTAGCATTTTGCATTTGAGCTTAGCTAGGTTTTATTTCTGCATACTCTGTTTTCTTTAGCTTCCGCTGTGCTACTAATCTTTGAGTCGCAGAAATTTCGATAATTGCAAAGTTTCGGTGTCTGACTACATTCACCCCCCCCTCTCTAGCCATCCAAGGTCCAACAAAGTAGAGCGATTACGCAGCGGAAAACAAGAAAACAATCGCTAACACAAGTTCTTTTTACTTGGTTCAGAGTCGCGGTCGGCTCCTATTCCATGGCCCACGGTCCTTGACCGTTTACGTTGGACAATTCTATATTCGTAAAAATCTTTTACAGGTTCGAGTACAGATATAGAATTGAAATTGAAAGTACAACACTTTTCGTAATTTAAATGTTACCGACGCCTGAGGTGGATGGAAGTTCGGAGCAGTAGGTCGTTGTCGGCGCTTGAATCGCGAGGTCGGAGCTTATCGGAGTGTAGCACTTGAACGAAAGTGTTGAGAGCGATGTGTGCGAGATGTCTTCAAGCCTTGGGGGTGAACCTGTAACGACCCAGAAAATTCTCTTAATATTTTCTTAAAATATTAAGCATGTTTAAATAATTTTCCAAGGGACCTAGAAATATTAAGGAGAACTTTGGCCTAGAAAATCCATGTTTTCTCATTTAAATTGAGAAAACTAAGTACTAATGGGCTTTATGTGGGCTTTTTAGTACCATGATTATAGGTGGATTTCGGTAATAATTAGTATAAATATAAATAGGATAAAATTAGACATATTAGCATGATTATGGGTAAGTCTTAGCCTAATTTTTCTATTTTAATGGAGAAATTAGGTACTAATGAGCTTTAAATGGGTTCCAAAAATGGGTATTAATTAGGTAAAATTAATATAAATTAGGAAAAATTAATATAAATATAAAAGAATTTTATTTAGGAATATTAGCATAATTATGGATGATTTAGGGGAATTTTCGGAATTTAAGGAAAATAAAAAAAATAATAAAATAAATAAAATAAAAATAAAATAAAAATAAAGATGTATGAGCCAAGGATTGAACCTTGGACCTCTTGTACAACCAAGAATGCTTTAACCAGCTCACCTAGCAAGGAATGCTTATGAGTAATTGAAGTGGAGGTTGGTTAAGAAGTAAAAGGAGGTGAAGGGTCATGGAGAGGCTCTTCATTTGCCTCCTTGATGGGTTATAATGAGAGGAGTTTTGGGAGTTACTTCTTCTCTCAATCAAGTGCATTACCTCTCCTCTTCATCCCTCATTCTTGCCGAGCACCAAAGGGAGGAGTTCCTTGGAGAAAACTTCACAAGGGGTCTCATCTCTCAAGATCTAAAGTTCCTACAAGGTGACAAGGTCTAGTTGTGGTCAAGAGATACCAAGTCCTCTTCCTTCTCCTCTTTCAAGGTTCGAAAAATCAAGAAATCTAAGGTAAGACTCCCTCACCTGTGGTATTATAGTTACCTATGATTTCCATGATTTTTAGCATGATATATGGGTTAGTTTTCGGATTTAATGTTGAAAGGAAACAAAATCAAGGTTCCTATGTTCAAAGGTTTCGGCCACTAGGATTTAAAGGTCTATAAATATGCTAAAAATCATGATAAAGTTTTTAATGTTCCCTTATGATGTTTAGATGATAAGTATAATTTTTGGGAATTTTTGGAGTACCCTAGGACACCCTAGAGTTTCGGCCAACATGAAAGAAGCAAAACCCAGAACCTTAAGTTCAAGGGTTTCGGCCACTATGTTTTAAATGTCTAGAAATATGTTAAAAATCATGATAATGTTATTTGATGTTCCCTTATGATGTTTAGAGGTTAATTATAATTTTTGGGAATTTTTGGAGTACCCTAGGACACCCTAGAGTTTCGGCCAACATGAAAGAAGCAAAACCCAGAACCTTAAGTTCAAGGGTTTCGGCCACTATGTTTTAAATGTCTAGAAATATGTTAAAAATCATGATAATGTTATTTGATGTTCCCTTATGATGTGTAGAGGTTAAGTATAATTTTTGGGAATTTTTGGAGTACCCTAGGACACTCTAGGGTTTCGGCCAACATGAAAGGGGCAAAACCCAGGTCCCTATGTTTATGGGTTTCGGCCACCATGATTTAAATGTCTATAAATATGTTAAAAATCATGATAATGTTATTTGATGTTCCCTTATGATGTGTTAGAAGTTATGTATAATTTTTGGGAATTTTTGGAGCATCCTAGAGGCCCATATGGTTCGGCCAACCCCAAGGACCCAAGGGTTAGGGTTGAGTCTTTAACTTCAAGCATATGTTTATGGGTTGCCATGATATAAGGATGATGGATGGTGATTATGTGAATTTTCACATGGCCTTGGGACTCCACAAGTTTCGGCCAATAAGGGTTAATAGGATAAAAGTTAAGATTTATTTCAAGTAAGGGTCCCAATGGTCCTATGGTAAGATGTGATTTATGTTTATGAATGATATGCCACGTTTACGAATGATACGTCATGTTTATGAATGATATGCCATGTTTATGAATGATATGCCATGGTTATGCATGATATGCCATGTTTATGAATGATATGCTATGTTATGAATGATATGCCATGTTTATGAATGATATGCCATGTTATGAATGATATGCCATGTTTACGAATGTTATGTCATGTTTATGAATGATATGCCATGGTTATGAATGATATGCCATGTTATGAATGATATGCCATGTATATGAATGTATGCCATGCTCTATGAATGATGTGTACAAACACCATGTCTAAGAATGAAGATGATGAATGACAAGTATGATGAATGAAAAATGATGCTTATGCCTTTAAGGCATAAATATGCTAAACGGCACGGTCGATGGTCGACGGTACGACGGTCGAGAGGACCGGTAAATGGGCCGGTAGACGGGCCGAGCCGTAACAAGTTATGCTATGATAAGTATGCCATGAGTGTCTTATGAATGATGAAACATGAAAAGTATTTTACTTTATGTATGGGCTTGTACCGGACCGAAGTATGGGTCCAAGGGATGGGCACCTTATAAACGCCCCAGTTTTGGACTACCGACGCTGTCCACGGTTCTGGCACTACCGAAGCTGTGCAACAGGGATGGGCTCCTTAAGAAGCGCCTCGGTTCGGGGACTACCGATTATGCTGTCCTTACCCTAGTAGGTCGGGGCTAGCTACCTCGGATTTATTAGGGATGCGCGCTATGATGTATGTATGTGGTACAAGCCGGGGACCCCAAATGTTATGATGATGATGTTTAAGCATTTTCAAAGTATGTTTTAAAAGTTAAGCATCCTTATGTATATGCATTCCACTCATACATCCATTCATGCTATGCATTATGCTATGTTGATAAGATGATATGCTTACGTTTCATGTTAAGAAGTATGCATGAGAATGAATGATCTATGCCATGATTATGTTAGGAAGATGTTCATATGCTATGATAGGTATTATGCCATGCTACCATGTTTATGATTTATGCCATGAAAGATGCCATGCTACTATGTTTATGATTTATGCCATGAAAGATGTCATGCTACTATGTTTATGATTTATACCATGAAAGATGCCATGCTACTATGTTTATGATTTATGCCATGAATTATGCCATGCTACTATGTTTATGATTTATGCCATGAATTATGCCATGCTTAGAATGTCTACTATGTTTATGATTTATGCCATGAATTATGCCATGCTTAGAATGTCTACTATGTTTATGATTTATGCCATGAATTATGCCATGCTTAGAATGTCTACTATGTTTATGAGTTATGCCATGAATTATGCCATGCTTAGAATGTCTACTATGTTTATGTTCATGCCATGCTATGTATACGATAAGTGATGTAAGATGTTATGTTCCAAGTAGAGCACCAAGTATGTTAATGTTTTATGTGCTCATTATGAGATGATGAATGATGAATGGTTTTGTGAGTAGGAAAGAGTCTTACTAAGCCTGTGTGCTTATAGTCTTATTTCCTTATACCGCAGATCATTCAAGGGGACAATGAAGGAAGCAGCAGGAGGGCAAGAACGCATGTGTGTAGTAGTGACTTGGCCCAGGAAACTTTATGTTTACGGTTTATGCTAGAACTTCACCTTGGTTACTTATATGTCTGAATAATGACCTGTGGAACCTTATGATATGATGTTACGTATGACATGATATGATATGATGCTTAAGTTCAAAGTTAATATGCTAAGGTTCCTATGTCATTAAGTTAAGAATGATAACAGGGCATGTATAAGTTAAAGTTATTCCGCTGCCTTATGATGTCTACATGCCCTAAGCATGTTAACGTAACGCCGCTTACGAAAGAAAAAAAAAAGCGGGCGTTACAGGTTGGTATCAGAGCAGTAACCATCTCACTACACACACATCAAGCCCTCTTCCTGCCGCTTCCAAGTAAGTACCTCTTTACATATCTTATAGTAGGAAGATGTTTTATGATTTTAAGGTATGCCAGTATGAATGATATTTATGATGAAAAGTACGTTACGATATGTAACGATGAATGATGCTTTATCTTATTTTAGGAATTAAATATTTAGAATAATATAGGCGTAGAAAAGAAACTATAATTTATGATATTATGTATAATCTATAATATAGTCACATGTAGAAAATTATCTGATAACCTACCCACAGGAGATTATAACACTCTCACCTATGTTAGCGTATAGCATTAGTTCCATGATATTAGTACTGATATAATTAATGGTATAGGTTATATGGTACAACTTAGGTAGGGACGCATAGGGTAGGGTTCTAATTATGTTAATACTTATTATAGGTTATGGGTCACTGATATCTTATATATAATATATAAGACTACCTTAAGTTATTTTATGGTAATAAGTAGGATCTCACCTATTCTATAATAATCATACAATTAATATAATTCGTAACTCGGGCTGAGAACTAATATTCGAAAGCATACTATTATTAGGTTTACCCATAATTAAAATAAGTATATAACTATGATATATGCATATAATTATGTCAATAATGACATTAGTCAATTATATGTCAAAGAGATAATCAGAACTTCGATATATACAGCGATGCTTCCAAGCTAGGACTTGGAGCTATACTTAGGCAGAGTGGTAAGGTCATTGCTTATGCCTCCAGGCAACTCAAGGAACATGAGCAGAACTATCCCACTCACGATCTGGAATTGGCCGTGGTGGTTTTCGCTCTTAAGATATGGAGGCATTATCTGTACGGAGCGCAGTGTCGAATTTATGCAGACCACCAGAGTCTGCGATATTTCTTCACTCAGAAAGACTTGAATATGAGACAACGCCGATGGCTTGAGTTGGTGAAGGACTATGACTGTGAAACCCTCTACCATCCGGGAAGGGCAAACAAAGTGGCCGATGCACTCAGCCGGAAGTCGAGTGCCACCTTGATGTCTATACGTATATTACCCCAACCACTTGAAAGAGAAATGATGAATTTTGGAATTGAGGTTATCACCGGACGACCTTCCACCATAACAATATCACCCACGCTGTTTGGGGATATATTGGAAAGACAGAATAATGATCTAAGTCTTTAGAAAATAAAACAGGAGATCCTAGAAGGAAAAGGCGATGGTTTTCATATCGCAAAAGGGGGGGGACTATACCTTAGGGATCGTCTATGTATTCCTAATGATCCGGAGCTTCGAAGGGAAATACTAGCGGAAGCTCACGGAACCCCTTATTCGATGCATCCAGGATCCACCAAGATGTATCAAGATTTGAAAGAGAAGTTTTGGTGGTCCGGTATGAAGAGAGATGTGGCCCAGCATGACAGTACTTGCATGACTTGCCAGCAAGTGAAAGCAGAACACCAGCGACCCGGAGGAGATGTAGGTCTCCGATCTGTTGGTATGAGGGTGGTGAAAAGAAGGAAAGGGGGCTCACAACGGATGTCATAGACAGCACCACCCGAGTTATACAGAATATCCGACAACGGATAGAAACTGCTCAGAGCCGGCAGAAGAGTTATGCCGATGTTCGGCGCAGACCATTGGAGTTTAATGACGGAGATTGGGTGTTTCTCAAAGTGGCTCCTATGAAAGGGGTGACAAGATTCGGGAGGAAAGGAAAGCTAAGTCCGCGTTATGTGGGGCCGTACCTGATTCTGAAAAGAGTTGGTAAGGTGGCATACGAGCTGGAGCTACCTTCAGAGATGTCAGCTATCCATAACGTATTCCATGTGTCCCTGCTTAAAAAGTGTATCCCAAATATGGACCAAGTGATCGAGCCACAGACGGTGCAAGTGCAAGAGGACCTAAGCTATGAGAGCAGACCCATCCAGATTTTGGATAGGGAAGTCAAGAAGCTGAGGAGTAAGGAAGTGCCCTTAGTCAAGGTCCTATGACAAAGTCAACGGTTCGAAGAAACTACCTGGGAACGCGAGGACGAGATGAGGCGCAAGTACCCGGAGTTATTCTAAGTTCGAGGACGAACTTTCACGAGGTATGGGGGATTGTAACGACCCAGAAAATTCTCTTAATATTTTCTTAAAATATTAAGCATGTTTAAATAATTTTCCAAGGGACCTAGAAATATTAAGGAGAACTTTGGCCTAGAAAATCCATGTTTTCTCATTGAAATTGAGAAAACTAAGTACTAATGGGCTTTATGTGGGCTTTTTAGTACCATGATTATAGGTGGATTTCGGTAATAATTAGTATAAATATAAATAGGATAAAATTAGACATATTAGCATGATTATGGGTAAGTCTTAGCCTAATTTTTCTATTTTAATGGAGAAATTAGGTACTAATGAGCTTTAAATGGCTACCAAAAATGGGTATTAATTAGGTAAAATTAATATAAATTAGGAAAAATTAATATAAATATAAAAGAATTTTATTTAGGAATATTAGCATAATTATGGATGATTTAGGGGAATTTTCGGAATTTAAGGAAAATAAAAAAATAATAAAATAAATGAAATAAAAATAAAATAATAATAAAGGTGCATGAGCCAAGGATTGAACCTTGGACCTCTTGTACAACCAAGAATGCTTTAACCAGCTCACCTAGCAAGGAATGCTTATGAGTAATTGAAGTGGAGGTTGGTTAAGAGGTAAAAGGAGGTGAAGGGTCATGGAGAGGCTCTTCATTTGCCTCCTTGATGGGTTATAATGAGAGGAGTTTTGGGAGTTACTTCTTCTCTCAATCAAGTGCATTACCTCTCCTCTTCATCCCTCATTCTTGCCGAGCACCAAAGGGAGGAGTTCCTTGGAGAAAACTTCACAAGGGGTCTCATCTCTCAAGATCTAAAGTTCCTACAAGGTGACAAGGTCTAGTTGTGGTCAAGAGATACCAAGTCCTCTTCCTTCTCCTCTTTCAAGGTTTTAAAAATCAAGAAATCTAAGGTAAGACTCCCTCACCTGTGGTATAATAGTTACCTATGATTTCCATGATTTTTAGCATGATATATGGGTTAGTTTTCGGATTTAATGTTGAAAGGAAGCAAAATCAAGGTTCCTATGTTCAAAGGTTTCGGCCACTAGGATTTAAAGGTCTATAAATATGTTAAAAATCATGATAAAGTTGTTTAATGTTCCCTTATGATGTTTAGATGTTAAGTATAATTTTTGGGAATTTTTGGAGTACCCTAGGACACCCTAGAGTTTCGGCCAACATGAAAGAAGCAAAACCCAGAACCTTAAGTTCAAGGGTTTCGGCCACTATGTTTTAAATGTCTAGAAATATGTTAAAAATCATGATAATGTTATTTGATGTTCCCTTATGATGTGTAGAGGTTAAGTATAATTTTTGGGAATTTTTGGAGTACCCTAGGACACTCTAGGGTTTCGGCCAACATGAAAGGGGCAAAACCCAGGTCCCTATGTTTATGGGTTTCGGCCACCATGATTTAAATGTCTATAAATATGTTAAAAATCATGATAATGTTATTTGATGTTCCCTTATAATGTTTAGAGGTTAAGTATAATTTTTGGGAATTTTTGGAGGACACTCTAGGGTTTCGGCCAACATGAAAGGGGCAAAACCCAGGTCCCTATGTTTATGGGTTTCGGCCACCATGATTTAAATGTCTATAAATATGTTAAAAATCATGATAATATTATTTGATGTTCCCTTATGATGTGTTAGAAGTTATGTATAATTTTTGGGAATTTTTGGAGCATCCTAGAGGCCCATATGGTTCGGCCAACCCCAAGGACCCAAGGGTTAGGGTTGAGTCTTTAACTTCAAGCATATGTTTATGGGTTGCCATGATATAAGGATGATGGATGGTGATTATGTGAATTTTCACATGGCCTTGGGACTCCACAAGTTTCGGCCAATAAGGGTTAATAGGATAAAAGTTAAGATTTATTTCAAGTAAGGGTCCCAATGGTCCTATGGTAAGATGTGATTTATGTTTATGAATGATATGCCATGTTTACGAATGATACGTCATGTTTATGAATGATATGCCATGTTTATGAATGATATGCCATGGTTATGCATGATATGCCATGTTTATGAATGATATGCTATGTTATGAATGATATGCCATGCTTATGAATGATATGCCATGTTATGAATGATATGCCATGTTTACGAATGTTATATCATGTTTATGAATGATATGCCATGGTTATGAATGATATGCCATGTTATGAATGATATGCCATGTATACGAATGTATGCCATGCTCTATGAATGATGTGTACAAACACCATGTCTAAGAATGAAGATGATGAATGACAAGTATGATGAATGAAAGATGATGCTTATGCCTTTAAGGCATAAATATGCTAAACGGCACGGTCGATGGTCGACGGTACGACGGTCGAGAGGACCGGTAAATGGGCCGGTAGACGGGCCGAGCCGTAACAAGTTATGCTATGATAAGTATGCCATGAGTGTCTTATGAATGATGAAACATGAAAAGTATTTTACTTTATGTATGGGCTTGTACCGGACCGAAGTATGGGTCCAAGGGATGGGCACCTTAAGAACGCCCCGGTTTTGGACTACCGAAGCTGTCCACGGTTCTGGCACTACCGAAGCTGTGCAACAGGGATGGGCTCCTTAAGAAGCGCCTCGGTTCGGGGACTACCGATTATGCTGTCCTTACCCTAGTAGGTCGGGGCTAGCTACCTCGGATTTATTAGGGATGCGCGCTATGATGTATGTATGTGGTACAAGCCGGGGACCCCAAATGTTATGATGATGATGTTTAAGCATTTTCAAAGTATGTTTTAAAAGTTAAGCATCCTTATGTATATGCATTCCACTCATGCATCCATTCATGCTATGCATTATGCTATGTTGATAAGATGATATGCTTACGTTTCATGTTAAGAAGTATGCATGAGAATGAATGATCTATGCCATGATTATGTTAGGAAGATGTTCATATGCTATGATAGGTATTATGCCATGCTACCATGTTTATGATTTATGCCATGAAAGATGTCATGCTACTATGTTTATGATTTATGCCATGAAAGATGTCATGCTACTATGTTTATGATTTATGCCATGAATTATGCCATGCTACTATGTTTATGATTTATGCCATGAATTATGCCATGCTTAGAATGTCTACTATGTTTATGATTTATGCCATGAATTATGCCATGCTTAGAATGTCTACTATGTTTATGAGTTATGCCATGAATTATGCCATGCTTAGAATGTCTACTATGTTTATGTTCATGCCATGCTATGTATACGATAAGTGATGTAAGATGTTATGTTCCAAGTAGAGCACCAAGTATGTTAATGTTTTATGTGCTCATTATGAGATGATGAATGATGAATGGTTTTGTGAGTAGGAAAGAGTCTTACTAAGCCTGTGTGCTTATAGTCTTATTTCCTTATACCGCAGATCATTCAAGGGGACAATGAAGGAAGCAGCCAGAGGGCAAGAATGCATGTGTGTAGTAGTGACTTGGCCCAGGAAACTTTATGTTTACGGTTTATGCTAGAACTTCACCTTGGTTACTTATATGTCTGAATAATGACCTGTGGAACCTTATGATATGATGTTACGTATGACATGATATGATATGATGCTTAAGTTCAAAGTTAATATGCTAAGGTTCCTATGTCATTAAGTTAAGAATGATAACAGGGCATGTATAAGTTAAAGTTATTCCGCTGCCTTATGATGTCTACATGCCCTAAGCATGTTAACGTAACGCCGCTTACGAAAGAAAAAAAAAGCGGGCGTTACAGAACCCCCTTTTATAGTCGACTCTAGGGCGCTTATGTTGAAGGGGGCACCTACACGTGGCCTCTCCTGCGCGAACTCCAATCCGCAGGCTCGGTCAGCGCTTATCCCCTTCATTGGGCGCCTGAGCTGTCTGGGGCGCCTGTATGGACACAGGCGCCTAGCTTGACTAAGTCCAATGGCTTTCGTGGCAGTTTGCTTCGATGGTCTCGGTTTGGCCTTGCACTGGGGCACCTGTATCCTCAGAGGCGCCTAGCCCAGTGAGGCGCCTCCTTCCAATGAGGCGCCTGAGCTGCAGAAACACCGTCCGTTCGTTTCCTGCAACCAGGGTTAGTTCCAAAACATAAGAAGCAAAACATACAATATATGTTAGTCATTATTTACAACCTAAGCTGTCTTGGTTCTGACTTTGGGTCTCCCATGTAACGCCCGCCCTTAATCCCCTAGGGATTCGGCGGCGCTACTTTAATTTTCGTACATTACAACTACACGCATGCATTCATATTTTTCTATCTAATCTATGCATGGGCATATGTATCATTTAAGCATGCAAGGTTCATGTAGCGGAAGCATAATTATTTTTATTCATCTTCAAACATAGCATGTATATAAAAAGAAAAACATAACATGGGTTTAACATGACAAGTTCCAAAACTTGAAGCAACTAAAAGCAAGATCCTTTTTATCCACCAGCACTATCACACACACACTTGCCCTTCTCCCGCAGCCTCCATAGCTTTGCGTCCTTTATCTGTAGCATAAGGGAAAACACTAAATGATAAGCAATAACTTAGTAAGACCCTGTCCTACTCACAAAACCGGATATCATGAAAAGTAAGAGAATATATCACATTCAAGCATGGTAAGCATTTAAGCATGTTTAAACATCTAAGCATGTTAACTTCATAGGAAGGTTCTTTTGAAAACATATAAACATAATACTTGAACATAGCATAATCATTAGGGCCCAACTTGTACTTCATGTTTTGCGCGCGCCCCTGAATAGGAACGAGGTAGCTAATCCCGAACCACTAGGGTTTACTAGGCCTTCTCAAAAGTCCTTCAGCCTAGTATCATAATCATTTGACTCGCTTTAAGAGTCTATAGTACAAGCCATTACAAAATAAAATAGTTATCATGTTCTTCATTTTCATAAAGTATGCTCTTAGTCCCAACCTTCTAGGGAAGCATTCTTTAGGCCCTAAGCCTTCTTCGTCCATGCCCTATAGGGCTCATTTTTATACATATGTATACATTCATAATCTTGATAACTAGCATAGTATAAAGCATGCATTTCATGGGAGCAACCAAGGCTAGGGTCCAAGAGTTCTCTCTTGGCCGAAAGTTGTAATTTGGCTAGCATGCATTCCAATCAACATATCAAGAATCACACAAGCATGTCATATCCTACACAAGATCATTATCATGCATGGTATTTATTAATCCAATCCCAAGTATAGGGCCCTTTGGCCGAAAGTTAAGGGTGGAGGTAGCTTAGGTTTTTGACATCCAACATCCCATACAAGTATCATATATATATACATCATGTATCATACTAAGCATAGCATACATCATGGGGTAATCAACCTTCATAAACCTAATGTTCCATGCTTTGGCCGAATATCACATGCTAGGGAAAAATTAAGTTTTCCAATCAAACATTCCATTTAAACATCACTTGCATATACATATCATCATCCCAAACATAAGCATATCTCATAGGGTAGTTTATCCTCTACAAACCCTAACTTTAGGGTGTTGGCCGAATGGTGTAGGGTAGGGGGATTAGGATTTTTTTGGAAATCAAACCTTCACACAATCATTTACACAAACACCTCACATACATATCATGCAACATTATTAAACATGGATTTCATCATAGGTTAATCATGCACCCTAAACCCTAATTCTTCTAGGGTTGGCCGAAAGTGTAGGGTAGGGGGATTTAGGGTTTTTGAAATCAAACATTCACACAACCATTTATACAAACACCTTATCTACACTATCATGTCATACACTAACATAAGATACATCATAGAGTAATTCAACCCTTGAATCCCTAATTTTTCCATGTCTTGGCCGAAACTTGTAGGGGGTGCAAACCCTAATTTTTGTTATCACAACTTGAAGGAAATCAACATATAGGTATACCCTAAGTTCCAAGGGGTCTTCTCATGTATCAAAAAGTAACCAAGGCTTTCCCTTAAGGGGTGGCCGAAACTTACCTAGGGCAAATCCCCATTTTCGCAAACTACAAGAAGAAGGAAATTATACACAGCAATTATGCTACAGGTGAGGGGCACTTACTTCTTTCGCTAAATATCCTTAAGGTATACCCTTAGTTCGGAGGGGATGTGCTTGTCCTTGCTCTTGAGGTCCTTGACTTCTTCTTGTCTTGCAAGAGATTCAAACCTTCAATGGGGTCTTGGGAGTGTCCCTTGGGATGAGACCCTTCCCTTGGATTTCCGAAAATCTCAAGGAGGAAGAGGAGTTTGAATTTCGGCAACTTGAAGAGGGAGAGTGAGTGAGGGGTTTGCAACAATGATGGTTAGCCCCTTAGCACTCCCTCTTATTTATACTAAGGGAAGAGACAAAGTGCCTCTTCTCCAAGTGTCCCTTCACCAAGGGGTTTCTCATCAAGAGTCTCTTCTTCTACCCTTTCACATTCCCTAACCCTTAACAAGAATTTCCCTTCCTTCCTCTCAGCAATCTCCTGCTGGGTGAATTGGTTACTTCGTTGCTTTTCAAGGCTTTGCTTACCAAGAGTTCCAAGGTTCGATCCTCGGCAAGAGCATATTTTTGCTCCTCTTTGGTTTTCACTTTTGCAAAGCCCATTAGCCCAATTCACTCTCATATTCTCAAATCACATTTATGAAATCATATATTCCAATTCATGAAATCACATTTTCTAATTTATGCAATTTACATATTCCTAATCTTTTCTAATGAAATCACATAACATTAAATCATGAAATCACAAAAAGGTAATTTTATTCATTTATGAAATAAATGTCATACAATCTGATAATATATATCGACATTTTTGTGCCTTTTTTACGATCGAAAGCAAGCCCAAAATTTAGGGCGTTACATCCCAAATGGAACCCTAGGTCGAACCGACGCCTAATTTTCCCTCCACGAGGAACGCGTCCTCACCTACTCCTCTCGGGAGAATTTACCTTTTTGCCAACCGGCTCCTCCGGTTGGACTTTTGCCCAACTACACTCACCAGGTCTTCATGCCCAGTTCGTGACCAGGGCTTCTTGCCCAACTTCCGGTCAGGTCTTCGGTGCTCAGCCCTTTTCCAGGACTTCTTGCCCAGTCCTCGACCAGGACTTCTTGCCCAGCCCTTTGCCAGGACTTCTTGCCCAGTCCTCGACCAGGACTTCTTGTCCAGATTAACTAGGACATTCCTGCACACTTGGTAAGCTTGTTAGATCACAACACCACCTTAACTTCTGAACCCTTTGCCATTATCAAAACACAGATTTGACTTTGGTGCTTCTGGCACCAACAAGATAAACAATGAAATTCTGAACGAATGAGAGTCGATATTCACCCCCCCTCTATCGACGCATCCGATCCTATAGTTGGTATCAGAGAAGGAGGTTTTGATCGAACATAACGTCGAACAAGAAAGAAGGCCATAGATTGAGGGGGAGAAGGTAAAAAAGTACTTTTTATTCAATGTTAAATTTCAAGTTTCATATTACACACTTCAAGTGTAGGGAGAAAGTGTTGGTTGTGGGGTTCCTAAGCGAATACCGGGTTGTGCATGGGAAACCTCTCCATGTCCACGGATTAAAATTTTCAATCCGAATGGAGACCTATTTCCCTAAACGACTGTCTCATCGTCGTGCTAACTGATTCGAGCAATTGCTTGAACAACCAAGTTGATCTAGCGATCAATCTCGTCCAACCGATTAGCCGCGGAATAGACGATGAGCGGATCGCTGATTTTTGTGTTTATCATCGCGGTCCAAGATAATTAATCATCATAATTAATTAACAAATAATTATAACAATGACAATTAATTCACCACGTTAAATAATAGAAAACAAAGGAGCCAAAGAGAAGGTTATACCTTTCCTTTTACCTCGCAATTTTCTATTGTATGACCCTCCACTCTTGGACGTCATGTGGGTGACGATCTACCAAGAACCGAAGTCACCAAAGCCTTCCAATCACTCCCTTCTGTTGGTGCAGGAAGCACCATATCGAACCTTGTTTTGATATTAGCAAAGGATTCAAAGTTAAGTACTATTTGTGATCTAACGAAGTTACTCAAGTGTGCAGAAAGAAGTCCTGGCGAAGGACTGCCAGGAAATAATGTCCTAGCGAAGGGCTGCTAGGCACCTAGCGAAGGACTGCCAGGAAACAAAGACCTGGCGAATGGCTGCTAGGCACCTGGCGAAGGATTGCCAGGAAACAATGTCCTAGCGAAGGGCTGCTAGGCACCTGGTGAAGGATTGCCAGGAAACAAAGACCTGGTGAAGGGCTGCTAGGCACCTGGCGAAGGACTGCCAGGAAACAAAGACTTGGCGAGGGACTGATAGGCACTGGGTGAAGGACTGCTTGGTACGAAAGCCCTAGCGAAGGACTGCTAGGCACCGGGCAAAGGACTGCTTGGTACCAAAGACCTGACGAAGGGATGCTAGGCACTTGGCGAAGGACTGCTGAGCAAAAGTCCAACCGGAGGAGCCGGTTGGCAACAGGTAAATTCTCCTGAGAGGAGTAGGTGAGGACGCGTTCCCAGTCGAGGGAACAGTAGGCGTCGGTTCAACCTAGGGCTCCATGTTGGAGACCCAAAGTCAGAACCAAGACAGCTACGGCTGTAAAATACACTAACATACTTGCTTTATCATGTTTGGTACTAACCCTGGATGCAGGACCGAAGGAACGAGTTTCTGCAGCTCAGAATGCTCCAAAGAGAGGGGCAGCAACTGGGCAGGGCGCCCCGGAGGTCCCGGGCTCCCCCAAGGCAAAGCCAAACAAGAGTTGAGCAAGAAAACGCTTCGGAAGCTCACTGGGGCAGGCGCCCTCAAGCTCCCGGGCGCCCCCATGGTCCCGAGCGCCTCGGATGCCTCGGGCGCCCTGGGTCCAAGCCAATGAAGTGATAGAGTTCTATCCAACCGAGAAGCCAGCAGATTGAATCAACCCAGGCACCCCCTGCTTCCCGGGCGCCCCCGTCAAACCTCGA
The DNA here is from genome assembly GCA_024364735.1 of Boesenbergia rotunda. NCBI lineage: Eukaryota > Viridiplantae > Streptophyta > Magnoliopsida > Zingiberales > Zingiberaceae > Boesenbergia > Boesenbergia rotunda. The sequence continues at coordinate 208,022 of JAGFNQ010001466.1, read as the reverse complement.
GCCCGATCTTGGAGGGATAAGGGCTGACCGAGATGTTTGCGGATCGTATGACACGCGGAGGGCGCCCCAACGTCCCGGGCGCCCCCAGGTTCACTATATAAGGGGCTCGACCCCCAAGGCTTCAAACAACAAGTTTTTCAACGCCAATACGCTCTTCAACTGAGGCGCTCTGCTCCAGAAATCCTCCATCTCGAGATTCTAGCGCCGACGACGACCCTACGCACCAAAGAACGATCTACACCGGAGCGTCGGTAACGAAGAGTCAATTCTTAATTGTATTCTTACTGCACTTACTTTTGTACAACTGTTTGTAAGATTTTGCGCGATTATAGTATTGCCCGCAGTAAACGGTCAAGGACCGTGAGCCTTGGAGTAGGAGCCGACCGTGACTCCGAACCAAGTAAAATCGCTTGTGTTCGTGTTTGGTTTTCGTGTTAACTTTCTGCTGTGCATTCTCTCTCTAAATCCGAAACTATTTACGATATTCACCCCCCCTCTATCGTTTTCTCTCGATCCAACACCTTCTTCTTGCACCAACCAAAACCCTAACCCTAGGGTTGCCGCCGGCCACTCCAAGGAAGAAGAAGGTGAAGGAGAAGAAGAGAAGAGCTCTTCTCCATCACAACAACCCTAACCGGCCTGCTCCGCCTCTTCCTATCCCGCGACACTAAGCACACGAGGAAGATGATAACTCCTCCTCCCTTCTTCCAACTTGCGTCGGCCAACCAAGAAGAACCCTAGTTGCCGCTGACCCACAAAGGAAGAATTCCTTTCCTTCTTGCCACCACCACCTTCTCCTCCTTCCAACAGTTGCTGCCAACCAAGGAAAGGAGAGAAAGAAGTTGGCTTCTCCTCAAGTGTAACACCCGAAAATTCTCAAAACTAATTTTAGAAATATCTTAGAATTTATTCCGAATTTATGGATATTTTTATAGAATTTTTCCATAAACGAAAGTGGCAAAAAGGGATAAAAAGAAAAAACGTTTAAGTGGGATTTGATCGCTAAACCTAATGTTTGAGAGAGGAATGGACTTACCAAGAGAGCGATTCGGTTTTGTTGAAATAGATTAAGGGAAACAATAGATAAGGTAGAATTAGTTAAATTCACCCCCATAAGTATAAAAGAGGGAGTTACGAGTTTTAGGTTAATTTTCTCCCAACCCAGCGATGCCGACGCCCTCCCTCACGCACGCGACCTCTCCTCTCGCTCTCTCTCCCGCGTGCACGAACCAAGGGAAGATCCAAAGGATTTAAGAAGGAGGCTACGTTAGGGAATCTCTCCGAGGAAGAATTCTCCGTTAGAAGCTCTCCGAAACTCTAAGGATCGTTCCTTTTCCCAAAAACCTACGCTTTAGAGTCGGAAGAACAAGCGCAGGATGTAAGTACCCCGCACCTGCAGTATAAGTAGTTTCAGTCGATTTTTCGTATGCTTTATCACCTTATATGTATGTTCTATGATTAGAAATCGTAAATTATGAACAATCACATACGTTAGGTGTTTGTTAAAATGTTCAGTTCAGTTAATGCTATAGAAAGCATTAAAGAATAGAAATTCTTGCTCCAGTTTATGATTGGGACCAAGGTCCAGGGATAGGCTCCAAGTTGCCTCTAGGTTTAGATAACCTAGTAAAAGCAAGAATTAGAAAAGGAAAGAAAAGTATAAAGGACTATTTTATTTTTAGTGGCATTGTACTGGACTCCGGTCCAGGGATAGGCTCCAAGTTGCCTCTAGGTTTAGATAACCTAGTATGGGATGGGCTCCTAGTTGCCGCTAGGTTTAGATAACCTAGTAGAACCCTAATGGATTCGGGATTTGCTACCTCGGGTTCATTAGGGATGCGCGCACAGTTGGTACATTACCGGGCCCACAGCAGTTGATTATTACTTTCACCTACTATATGTATTTAGTTTTCAGAAATTCATATTAACATGTGGTGAAGTTAATAATTAGTTTTATGTTAGTTAGTTTCAGTTCCAGTTCAAATATGTATGTCATGCTATAGCTTACTTTTCAGTTTTAGTTCAGTATGTGCCATGTCTCAGTTATATGCCATGACATTCTATGATATGTATTTTAGTATGAGCCTAGCATGATTACTTATGGATATGAGCATGTATGTGCATAACATGTTTTACAAAAGCATAATTCGAGTTTTCATAGTTTTGTGAGGCTAGATGGTACTTACTAAGCTTTATACTTATTAGTTTGCATTTCCTTATACTGCAGATATAGGTAAAGGAAAGCACTAGTAGCGGAGGCGGCGGGCTTGATGCAAAGTGTATGGTGGAGTTGGAATAAAAGTCTTCAGAACTTGCAAAGCATAGAAATAGTCTTTATTATGCTTCTTTAGTTATTTCGCGATATATTATGAGAACCATGTATTAACCTGTTTAGACTCGTTATTTGTGGTGCCTAGTATATTAAAGTAGTTTATTTACCTGTGTTAATACTTGCTTAGCGAATGTTGAATGATATGAGTTACTACTTGTAATATGGTAATTTAGATCCATGCTTAAGCTTTAGAGATAAGAACTTGATACTTTTGATCTACATGCTAAATACTTAGGATATGCTTGTTTTAAGATATATGCACCATATAGAATGACATGTAGTAGCTAAGAATGCCCTTAGATATGAATAATGACTGGTTTCAATAAGAAGTTGATACAAACTTGGCACGTTTATGTTTATGCTTTTACATATCGTTGTTGAAATCCCTAAGTTACTCAACCAGAAATCAGTTAGATATATATTTACGTAGCGATCCGCCTTAAAGCTTAGTGTACTAGAAGGTGGGTCATTACAGAGTGGTATCAGAGCGAGTTCCATCTTTTCTCCTCACACACATCAGCATCAGACCTGCAGCTTCTAAGTAAGAGTATCTCTCACATTACTATATTTTCTTACTTTCAGATTTATAGTATTTTCATGTTATTCATGCTATCTGTCTTCTAGTCAGTTCTTGTTTACATTTAACGGAAGTATGTTTAATACCTTAGTTTCTATCTGATAGCATGTTTTAGAATTAAAATATGAATTGTATGATCCTTCTCTATTTTAGATAATGGCAAGAGGACGCTCAGTTAAAAGAGCACCAGTTACTGAGCCTCAGCAGGAGGCAAACCACTCAGTGCCCCCAGCGGACCTGACAGAGGTAGTAGCACAACTACAGAGACAAGTAGCGGAACAGCAGTAAGTAATTGCTGCTCTAACAGCTAATCAGCAGGCTACTCCCACTGTTACCCCAGAGCCCCAGGTGGAGACGCCGATAGTGACGGAGGTTCCACCTGTGGCGCCGGTCCCACCAGACATGCCAGTAGCCCCAACAACAGGGGCAAAAAGGGAAGCTTATCTAATCCAGTGGCAGAAGATCAAGCCAGGGACCTTCTCAGGCACCAGTGAACCATGGGATGCCCAAGCTTGGTTCAAGACCCTAGAGAGTACCATGGAGCTCCTAGACTGGCCAGAGCATGAGAAAGTAAAGTGCGCCTCCTTCTGCATAGCCGGAGACGCACGTATGTGGTGGGAGCGTATCAAGATAAAACGCCCAGTCAATCAGATGACCTGGGCTAGCTTTGAAGAAGAGTTCTTTGAAGAATTCTTCCACATGCGGGTCACAAACTGCCACTACGACGAGTTCACGGAATTTCGGCAGGGCGACCTATCAGTAGAGGAAGCCGTGAAGAGATTCAACAGGTTGGCGCGTCTGTGTCTCGAATTAGTCAGCACCGAACGAGAGCGAGTCAGGCTAATGCTCAAAATGCTAAGGCCAGAGATAGCACTGAATGTGGCCAGCGGCATCCATAGGCCGCAAACCTCAGAAGAACTAGTGAGCAGTGCTCTGATCACCGAGCATTACCTGAACAACATGCGGCAGCAGAAGACAGTCGTGACAGAGAATAAGGGCCAAGGCAGTAGCATGGGAACTCAGAAACCCCAGGGCTCCAACTCTAACTGGAAAGGAAAGAATCAAGGCAAAAAAAAGTAGTGGAACAATCCAAAAGGGGAGCCAGCCAATAAGCAAACCAAGTATCCCACTTGTTCCAACTGTGTGAGACAACACTCAGGAGTCTGCCGCCTAGGCACATGAGGGTGCTACACCTGTGGTCAGGAAGGGTATATGGCCAAGCAATGCCCTAACAAGGCCAACTTACCTCCCCCATAGCCTATTCAATATGGAGGTAAGCCAGCTTAGCTTCACCTGATGCAGACGGCACTAGAGGGTCCTCAGATCAATCAAGGCAGATTAGAGGCTCCACCGGCTACTACAAATGCACGGGTTTTCTCACTGACCAGAGAGGATGTAGCCACTGCCTCTACAGTTGTTACAGGTCAGATTAGTATTTTAAACCTGCATGCATCTGTACTTTTCGATACTGGGGCAACCCATTCATATGTATCCAGGGCATTCGCCGAAAAACTAGCAATACCTCCGGACGTACTTAGTGGTCAGTTTCTGACTACCCTGCCCTCCGGAGACATCATGGCATCCACACACTGGCTCCGTGCCATACCAGTCGGCATCTCAGACAGAGAGCTTTACTGTGATCTGGTAATACTGAATATGTCCGACTATGATGTCATTTTTGGGATGGACTTCCTGAGCAAATACGACGCTTCTATAGAGTGCCGAAAAAGGAAAGTCGTATTCCAACCAGAGACAGGAGAGCAGTTTGAATACATCGGAGAACCGAAGAAGAAGGCCAAGAAATTTCTCTCCGCCATGAAAGCACGGAAACTACTGAGTACAGGATGTGCTGGATTTCTAGCACATGTAGTCCATGCCGAACAAGTCAAGGACCAAAAGCTAGAAGAGGTTCCCGTGGTATGTGACTACCCAGCAGTCTTCCCTGACGAGTTACCAGGCTTAGCACCAGACAGGGAGATAAAGTTTGAGATAGATCTCATTCTAGGTACCAACCCCATTTCAAAAGTACCATACCGTATGGCTCCAGCAGAATTAAGAGAACTTTGGGAGCAACTACAGGAGCTGCTCGACAAGGGCTTCATACACCCTAGTCATTCACCTTGGGGAGCTCCAGTGTTGTTCGTGAAGAAGAAAGACGGGTCCATGCGCCTGTGTATAGATTACCGGGCTCTGAATCAAGTCACCGTCAAGAACCGGTACCCTCTACTCAGGATCGATGATTTGTTCAACCAGCTAAAGGGATCCACAGTCTTCTCAAAGAAAGATTTGAGATTCGGCTATCACCAGGTCAAAGTCAAAGAGGGTGATATTCCGAAGACAGCTTTCAGAACCAGATATGGGCACTACGAGTTTGTAGTCATGCCTTTTGGGGTCACAAATGCTCCAGCGACATTTATGGACCTCATGAACAGAGTATTCCAGGAATACTTAGATAAGTTTGTCATCGTCTTCATTGATGACATTCTTATCTACTCAGGAACTCAGGAGGAACATGCTGAACATCTCAGAACAGTATTGTAGATTCTTCAGCAGAACTAACTGTATGCAAAATTCTCAAAATATGAATTCTGGCTCGATCAGGTGTCTTTTCTAGGTCACATCATCTCCAAGGAAGGGGTGATGGTAGACCCCAACAAAATAGAAGCAGTAAGTAACTGGATCAGACCGAAGAATGCCAGTGAGATTAGAAGTTTTCTGGGTCTAGCCGGTTACTACAGGAAGTTCGTAGAGAATTTCTCCAGAATAGCCTCCCCACTGACAGCTTACCAGAAAGAACAGAATGTTTCAGTGGACAGAGGACTGCGAGAACAGTTTTACAGAATTAAAGAGAAGATTGACTAGTGCTCCCATCCTGACTCTTCCAGAGACCACTGACAGCTTTGACATTTATAGTGATGCTTCTAAATTAGGACTTGGAGCAGTGCTGATGCAGAATGGCAAGGTTATCGCCTATGCCTCAAGACAACTCAAGGATTATGAGAAGAACTACCCTACTCATAACCTTGAGCTAGCTGCAGTAATGTTCGCTCTCAAGATCTGGAGGCATTACCTATACGGAGCTCAGTGTAGGATTTTCATAGATCTTCAGAGTCTGAAGTATTTCTTTACTCAGAAGGATCTGAACATGAGGCAACGCAGATGGCTTGAGCTGGTCAAGGATTATGACATCGACATCCTCTACCATCCAGGTAAAGCTAATAAGGTGGCAGATGCACTTAGCAAAAAATCTAGCGCCACCCTACTAGCTTTGTCCACGATGTCACAGCCCCTTCAGAAGGAGTTATCAGAGTTTGGACTGGAAATTTTAGTTGGGCAGCTCTCCACTTTGACATTAGTGTCAACCCTGATTGAAGACATCCAGACAGCACAGGATCAAGATCCTGACCTTCAGAAAATCAAGCAGGGGATAGCAGAAGCCGAAAATGGAGAATTTCGCCTATCAGATAATGGGACACTGTATTACGGTGACCGCTTATGTGTTCCGAACCAAGAAGAGCTCCGAAGGAAGATCCTAGAGGATGCACATGGATCTCCTTATGCGATGCATCCTGGTTCCACCAAAATGTACCAAGACCTCAGGGGACGTTTTTGGTGGCCTGGGATAAAGAGAGACATCGCCAGATATGTCAGTACCTGTCTGACATGCCAAAGGGTTAAGGCAGAACATCAGAGACCAGGAGGAGTTCTGCAGCCTATCCAGATTCCAGAATGGAAATGGGAAGATATTTCCATGTATTTTATAGTGGGACTACCCAGAACAACGAATGGATATGATGCGATCTGGGTAATAGTTGACAGATTGAATAAGTCTGCCCACTTCCTAGCTATCAGGATCTCCTATTCCATGGAACAGCTAGCTCAGTTATACCTCAAGGAGATCGTCAGACTACATGGAGTCCCTAGGACTATCATTTCAGATAGGGACAGTAGGTTCACTTCGCACTTCTGGGAGTGCGTACAGACAGCACTAGGCACCAAACTGAAGTTTAGCACAGCTTTCCATCCTCAGACAAATGGTCAGACAGAGAGAGTTAATCAAGTACTAGAAGATATGCTCAGAGCTTGTGCTTTAGATTTCAAGGGCAGTTGGTGCAGATACTTGTGCTTAGCGGAATTCGCTTACAACAATAGTTATTAGGCCACTATCGGCATGGCACCCTATGAGGTTTTGTATGGGCGGAGGTGTAGATCTCCTATCTGCTAGTACGAGGGTGGTGAGAGGCAAGAATTAGGACTACAGACAGATCTTATACAGGATACCACCGTAGCCATACAGCAGATCCGCCAGAGAATAGAGACAGCTCAAAGCCGCCAGAAGAGCTATGCTGATACACGGCGCAGACCATTAGAGTTTGAAGTTGGGGATTCAGTGTTCCTCAGAGTGGCTCCCATGAAGGGAGTAATGCGTTTTGGGAAGAAGGGCAAGCTAAGTCCCAGATATGTAGGACCATACCCCATCACTAGAAGAGTTGGCAAAGTAGCTTATGAGTTAGAGCTACCTCAGGAGATGTCAGCTATCCACAATGTATTTCATGTTGCCATGCTGAAGAAGCATATCCCAGATGCCACCCAGGTGATAGAGCCACAGACGGTACAAGTCCGCGAAGATCTCAGCTATGATAGTCGGCCTAAACAGATAATAGACCGAGCAGTTAAGAAATTGCGGAACAAGGAGGTACCATTAGTGAAAGTCATATGGCAGAATCACAAAGTAGAAGAGGCAACATGGGAACCAGAGGACAACATGAGGCAGAAATACCCAGAGTTGTTTTAAGTTCGAGGATGAACTTTTTATAAGGTATGGGGGATTGTAACGCCCGAAAATTCTCAAAACTAATTTTAGAAATATCTTAGAATTTATTCCAAATTTATGGATATTTTTATAGAATTTTTCCATAAACGAAAGTGGCAAAAAGGGATAAAAAGAAAAAAACGTTTAAGTGGGATTTGATCGCTAAACCTAATGTTTGAGAGAGGAATGGACTTACCAAGAGAGCGATTCGGTTTTGTTGAAATAGATTAAGGGAAACAATAGATAAGGTAGAATTAGTTAAATTCGCCCCCATAAGTATAAAAGAGGGAGTTACGAGTTTTAGGTTAATTTTCTCCCAGCCCAGCGACGCTGACGCCCTCCCTCACGCACGCGACCTCTGCTCTCGCTCTCTCTCCCACGCGCGCGAACCAAGGGAAGATCCAAAGGATTTAAGAAGGAGGCTACATTAGGGAATCTCTCCGAGGAAGAATTCTCCGTTAGAAGCTCTCCGAAACTCTAAGGATCGTTCCTTTTCCCAAAAACCTACGCTTTAGAGTCGGAAGAACAAGCACAGGATGTAAGTACCCCTCACCTGCAGTATAAGTAGTTTCGGTCGATTTTTCGTATGCTTTATCTCCTTATATGTATGTTCTACGGTTAGAAATCGTAAATTATGAACAAGCACGCACGTTAGGTGTTTGTTAAAATGTTCAGTTCAGTTAATGCTATAGAAAGCATTAAAGAATAGAAATTCTTGCTCCAGTTTTTATGATTGGGACCAAGGTCCAGGAATAGGCTCCAAGTTGCCTCTAGGTTTAGATAACCTAGTAAAAGCAAGAATTAGAAAAGGAAAGAAAAGTATAAAGGACTATTTTATTTTCAGTGGCATTGTACCGGACTCCGGTCCAGGGATAGACTCCAAGTTGCCTCTAGGTTTAGATAACCTAGTATGGGATGGGCTCCTAGTTGCCCCTAGGTTTAGATAACCTAGTAGAACCCTAATGGATTCGGGATTTGCTACCTCGGGTTCATTAGGGATGCGCGCACAGTTGGTACATTGCCGGGCCCACAGCAGTTGATTATTACTTTTACCTACTATATGTATTTAGTTTTCAGAAATTCATATTAACATGTGGTGAAGTTAATAATTAGTTTTATGTTAGTTAGTTTCAGTTCCAGTTCAGATATGTATGTTATGCTATAGCTTACTTTTCAGTTTTAGTTCAGTATGTGCCATGTCTCAGTTATATGCGATGACATTCTATGATATGTATTTTAGCATGAGACTAGCATGATTACTTATGGATATGAGCATGTATGTGCATAGCATGTTTTACAAAAGCATAATTCGAGTTTTCATAGTTTTGTGAGGCTAGATGGTACTTACTAAGCTTTATGCTTATTAGTTTGCATTTCCTTATACTGCAGATACAGGTAAAGGAAAGCACTAGTAGCGGAGGCGGCGGGCTTGATGCAAAGTGTGTGTGATGGTGGAGTTGGAATAAAAGTCTTCGGAACTTGCAAAGCATAGAAATAGTCTTTATTATGCTTCTTTAGTTATTTCGCGATATATTATGAGAACCATGTATTAACCTGTTTAGACTCGTTATTTGTGGTGCCTAGTATATTAAAGTAGTTTATTTACCTGTGTTAATACTTGCTTAGCGAATGTTGAATGATATGAGTTACTACTTGTAATATGGTAATTTAGATCCATGCTTAAGCTTTAGAGATAAGAACTTGATACTTTTGATCTACATGCTAAATACTTAGGATATGCTTGTTTTAAGATATATGCACCATATAGAATGACATGTAGTAGCTAAGAATGCCCTTAGATATGAATAATGACTGGTTTCAATAAGAAGTTGATACAAACTTGGCACGTTTATGTTTATGCTTTTACATATCGTTGTTGAAATCCCTAAGTTACTCAACCAGAAATCAGTTAGATATATATTTACGTAGCGATCCGCTTTAAAGCTTAGTGTACTAGAAGGTGGGTCGTTACATCAAGTTGCCGCCGAAAAACCTTCCTTGAAGGTTTTCGACGCCACAACCCTAAGGTGGTGTAGGTGTCGCCGCCGGCTACTCCCTCACCCACCCGAGCTTGCTCCGGCCAAGAAGATGAAGAGGACACCTCCCTTCTTCCTACTTCCGTGCCTCAAGGGGAGAGAAAAGGGAGAAAAGGGATGAAAACCAAGTTTTCTTCCTCTTCCAAACCGTTGACCACCTCTAACCCTAGGGGAGAGAAAGAGAGAGAGAGTGACAGAAATAATAGGCTTAGGTTTTGATGATTAATTGGATGCCTTGGTTTCATGACACCATGGGGTATTTATTGAGATACAATAGGGACCATGAGGAGGAGTTGGGTCTTGGCCACCTATTGGATCAAGGCCCGATCCATTAATGAAGATCCATTCTACTAAAGGGTCTTTATTGAACTACCTCACCGACCCCATATTTACATATAGGCTCCACTTATTATGAGTACAAGTATTTCTCCGTGTTTAAGATATCGAATGCTCATTGATTAATTTAAATTACTGACAATTTTAATTAACCAACATCTAACTCCTTGATTAGTACCACTCATCCTTATCATCATGTCGAACCAAGTCTACCTGCAGGATTTAACATGATGAACTTTATGTGCTCATCAAGGGGGCATCATCATCCCGACTCACCAAGACACGGTTTTCGTCTATAATCAATGACACACCATGTAAATAATATTATTTCCCAACTTACCGGACCTCTCGATTTAACAGAATAAATTTCGTCCATTGGTAAATCAAAAAAATAAATATTAAATAGATGTGCCCGTTATTATATCGGGATTAAGAGCATGTACTCCATAATAAACTGAGGTCTAATTCAATTATCAAGTCAGTATAAATTGAATCACCTCTATGTCGGTCCTGCTCAATACACACAAAGTGCACTAGTGTAATTCTATGGTCAAGATAAACCAACACCAAATTACACTACAACCATCCCGATGGTTTGTCCAAATCCATCTCGGTTGTGAGCCTCTACTTATATTTTACAAGGGACTGATAACATGATCTTCTGTGCGACACCAGACACTATGTTATCTATATGTAAAGTATCAGACAATATGCGCATACTAATATAAACATGCAAACAGTGATCATGTGATTCACTTTCAAAATATAGATGTCCATACAGAAAGCAAGGCTTTTAGTATACATCTAACAATCTCCCACTTATACTCAAAGACTCTGCTATCCTCACAATGTCATACATCTGACTCCCATATCCTCCACATGTCTATCAAAATCTCTCACTATAAAGGTCTCAATGAAAGGATCTGTCAGGTTATCCTCTGATGTAATCTAGGCGACAACAACTTCTCCTTGCTTAGGTGGTACTTGTGCTCTATTTGTTTACTTGCCTTATGGGCTCGTGGTTCCTTCGAGTTTGCAACTGCACCATTGATATCACAATAATTTGTGATAGCTCTAGGCAAACCAGGAATCACATCTATGCCCATCATGAAGTTCCTGAGCCATACAACTTCCATGGTGGAGTCCGTCATACATTTCTATTTGACACTCCTCCATACTATGGCTCCACCTCGTAAAGTAAACACAAAACCCCGATGTAGACTTACTTTTGTTCCTATCTAATTGGAAGTATAATCCATATAACCCACAGGGAGTAATTTGTCTGCCTGGTAAACTAGCATATAATCCCTAGTCCTTCACAGGTACTAATATATGCTTTACCGCAGTTCAATTTCCCTAACCTGAGTTATTCTGATATCTGCTAACCATGCTCACGATAAAGCAGATATCCAGTCTCGTACATAGCTTAACATGCATGAGGCTTCCTACAGCCGACGTATAAGGAACTGCCTTCACCTCCTCTATCTCCTTTGATGTTTTAGGATACATCTCCTTAGATAGAGAAACTCAATGCCTGAAAGGTAGAAAACCTTTCTTGGAGTTTTCCATGCTAAAACGAGCTAGGACAGTGTTTATGTATGAAGCTTGGGATAAGCACAACATCTTTTTCTAGCGATCCCTTATAACCTTGATCCCAAGGATGTGCTCTGCTTCTCCCAAGTCCTTCATATCAAACTGTTTGGACAACCATACCCTTACGTCTGATAATACTTTGACATTATTGCCAATGAGCAAAATATCATCTACGTATAATACAAGAATACCACTACGTTTTCGTCACATATACACAAGACTTATCCGGTCTATGAATAAATCCATATGACTGGATTACCTTATCAAAGCGGATGTTCCTCATCATAGGTCCAAGGATCAGGTTCATGTTCACCAGGGACCAAGTCTGAAGACTTTCCCAAGAACATGAATCTCTTACGTTGTGTAACAACCCTCCCACTACGACAAGGTACCACTTGTGTATCTTCTGTGACACGCGGTGCAGTGACTTGTGCTATATCCTCTTGTACTGTTGGTACTAAGGTCGGAACGCCCCCTCTTAATTCGTCAAGAACAATTCTACTCATGGACTTGTGGTTCATCACATAGTCTTTCTCTAAGAATCGGGCATTCGTGCTAACGATCACCCTCTGATCCTTAGGACTATAGAATAAACCACCTTTCGTCCCTCTAGGATAGCCTACGAACAAGCACACTTCTATACGAGATTCCAACTTATCAGCATCTCCCTTCAGCACATGTGCTGAACTACCCCAAATCTGAATATGTCTTACACTAGGTTTTCATCCAGTCCACAATTCTGTGGGAGTAGAGGGTACTGACTTAGATGGAACTAAGTTCAGAATCTACACTGCCATTTCCAGAGCATATCCCCAGAACGAATCTAGCAACTTGGAGTAACTCATCATCGATCTAACCATCTCCATAAGAGTCCTATTCCTTCGCTCTGCTACACCGTTCTATTGGAGCGTACCGGGTGCAGACAAATGAGACTAAATCCCAGCCTCTGACAAGTAAGTCCTAAACTTTCCCAAGATGTACTCGCTACCACGATCTGATCGTAGTATCTTGATACTTTTACCTTGATATTTCTCCACATAAGCCTTAAATTCTTTGAACATATCAAAGATTTCAAACTTGCGGCGCATCAAGTAAATGTATCCATACCTTGAATAATCGTATATAAAGGAGACGAAGTATTCAAAGCCACCTTTATCCTGGATAGACATAGGACCACACAAATAGAATGAACCAACTCTAACACATCTTTGGCCCTATACCCCTTGGCCTTGAAAGACCTCTTGGTCATCTTGTTGGGGCAATCGACCCAAGTATGATCTGGAGGATCATGGGTTTCGATGTGTGTGTCAATATGGTTAAGTTAGGGGTTTATTGTGTTCTAATATGTGTATGTGAGTGTGCAGGTTTGCAGGTACACATACACTTGGTTGGATGTCTTCAGGTGAAGGGTGGCATCGAGGCAAGCCGTGGGCTTGCGTGCGCATCTGAGGGACCATGGACAAAGCAGGTACGATGAGCCGAGGGAAGCCGTCTTCGAGGCATATGTGAAGGATAGCATGGAGGCAAGTCGCGGGCTTGTGTGTGTATTCGAGGGACGAGGACCAAAGTCGAAGAGGGCTTGAAGGTGAAGGATCGAGGCTGCTGGAGCAGAGACGATGAGCCGAGGGACACAAACTTCGAGGCATGTGTGAAGGGTGGCATGGAGGCAAGCTGAGGGCTTGCGTGCGCATTTGAGGGACGGGAGCCGAAAATGAAGAGGGAGTGAAGGCCACAGATCGAGACTGCTGATTGAAGAGTCAACCAGGTCGTGAGGGTCCGAGTGTGAGTGTTTGAACTCAGGAACTAAGTCGGGAGGGTTTGAGTGAGGAGAGAAATGTACTCGGGAAGGGTAACCCTAGGCTTAGGGAAGGAGCAGTCGACTGCCCTTGGGGCAGTCGACTGGTGATGGCTGGAGATTCAAACGTTGGGCTTGCAACGTTCGAATCTGAGTGGGACGAGTCGACTGCCCCAAGGGTAATCGACTGGTAGCGGCCATTTAAGACTCGAGCTCTATTTAAGGGAGCTCATTTAAAGCCTTTCTTTCTTTGCGAAACCTGCTTGGATAGAGCTGGTTAGTAGCCTTTGTTGCTCAGGTAGTGTCCCGAAGTTGTGGTGAGGTTTATCCACCCACAAGGAGCTACGAGATCTAGCCAGAGGTGCTCCGCGGAATCATCCACCGACGGATTAGGGATCGCCCACCTTACGGGTAGTGGTGGAGTAGGAGTTTTATCTCCGAACCACGTAAATAGGTGTGTTATTACTCGTTAGTTTTGTTCTTATTTAGTATATTCCGCTTGCGCATAACGATTGTTGGAAGAAAAACGAAAGAAGCTATTCACCCCCCTCTAGCTTGACGATCACGATCTATCAAGTGGTATCTGAACGAAGGTTCGCTCTTGTTGGAATAACCGCCAAAAGAGCATAAGCTTGAAGGAATGATAATGGAGGACAAGTTGTGAGATGATATCAACCTTCCACCACCTTACGATCATGAAGATTTTGACTATTGAAAGACAAGAATAAAGACTTGGCTTGGAATAGATTGGGAGTGCATGGTGGTGCTAGAAGAACCATTCGAGATTCCAAGAGACAAGCATGGGAAAAAGCTCCGACCTAGATATTGGACTAAGGAGCAACAAGTCCAATCTAGGGCAAATGAGAAGGTAATTGGTGTATTGACTACTATTTTTCCTAATAATGTTTTGAGTGGTGTAGGTGAGTATAAAAACACATATGAGTTGTGGGATAAGTTGGAAGAATTTCATAAGAACCCTATACAAGCCCAAAAGATAGAAGAGCCAAAGGAAATAAACTTAATGGTCCAAGAAGACCAAGGAGAAGAAGAATTGCTCATCTCATCAATGAAGTAGAAGAAGAGAGTGAGAGGTCATGCACTTCATCAAGGGAGGAAGAAGAGGTCTCCACCTCAAGAAGTGAGGAGGAGGAGAGACCTACTTCAATATCGGAGCAAGAAGAGCCTCCTACCTCCACCAAAGCAAAAATCAAAGACCACATCGTATGCTTTGGATGCAATAAGAATGGACACTACAAGGACAAGTGTCCAGTAGGTAAAAAGGAGGTAAACCCTATATCTGGGTTCATTCATTTAAAATCTAATATGGGATGTAGGAGAAAGAAAGAAATGAAGCACATTAGGTGCTACACTTGTGGGGAGCTAGGACATTACCACACCCAATGTCCAAGAAAAGGAGAGCTCAAGAAAATGGAGCATTTAAGAAGATGAGAAAAAAAGGAAAAGAAGAGAAGCTTACATCAAGGGGGAGCTACAAGGGTAAGGGAGGTAATCCCTAACATTACTTATGCTTCAAATGTCTTTATGAGTGCTAGAAATATTAATGATTGCTTGCCTATGTGTAATTTTGGTTTCAACTATCATAATAAAAATAGAAATAACATTGTATGCCAAAACTCTAAAGAATCCATGGTTCATGATAAATCTGTGGTTTTTAAACCTAAGGACCAAGACATTAACCCTAAGAATGGGAGACACATGCCTAGAAAATTGGGTAGATCTAGGAATGATCAAAATGGTCATGGTGATATTAAGGTTAGGAGTATAGAGAAGGAAAATCAAGCTTTGAGGGCAAAGCTTGATAAGTTAGAAAAGAACCTAGATAGACTCATTAGGGGATCCAAGGGATTAAGCATGATACCAAATGATCAACACCTTAAAAATGGTAGGCTGGGACTAGGATACCAATCTAGGGGGTCCAATGTTAGTAAAAAGGCTAGTGAAATATCATATGGCAAGGTGTCATATGACTATAGCAAAGGGAAGGTCAAAAATGACAAGGAAAAGTCATTTAAAAGGGAAAAGAAGAAGTTCACTGTTCCGGAAGGAGTCGTCGGCGATGGCCAGTCACCGAGGATTAGCCCCTGTGGAGATTACTATGTCGCCGAAGAACTTGGGAATCCTGCGAAAGTAACACAAGCGTTAGGGGACACGCCGGCAAGGTCTAGCGGAGTCCACTCCGACGCTCAAGTTAGTAGGGTGTCCAAATGATGGTGAGAAAGAGAGACAATACGTAAAGATGAGAGATCGTAACCTCCCCCCTTACCGGAGGGGTTGAACTTCCTTTTATATTGCCATCGACAGACTGGTCGTGCCTCCTTTATTGTGGCCATGTTTTCGATATTCAGGCCGCGCCCGCCGCTTCCGGTGATAAAGGGATATCCTTTGAAATAGTCTGCGTCATTATCACTTTTTCTTTAGTTGCGACACTCGGGGTTCCCGTGGTCGGCAATTGCTGGGACTCCGACTCCCGAGGTGGGCTCGGGAGTCTTCGAATGTGATATCTCCTGAAATACTCTCGGGGCCCTACCTCCCGGAGAAGCCTAACCTTCCCGAGCGTGAACTCTGAAGGGGGGCCCGAGGCCCAGGACGAGAGGTTATACCAAGTCCCCGGCTTCTTCATCCCCGGAGCCGGGCACGGGCTTTCCAACCCTATCATAAGTCCCTCCCTTCAAGTCTGATCGAAGGAAGTGCAGTTGATTGATCGGACTAGTACCAGGATGAAGAAGTTGCCTTCGCTTAGGTATGTGCTGCTGCACCCGTTCCCTTCCTAAGTAGGGAAGCTTTATTGGACTATATCTGTCCCGTCCAGAGTTATGAGGAGCCCCCCTGTTCGATATCTTCTTCTTTTCCCAAGGAAGCTCCTCCGCTCCCCGAAGGTTCGTAATGATGCCTCTTTTTCCGGGATTAAAAATGCCTGATCTTATGTTTGGAGGGTAGTGGGGTGTCTGCGTGAGTGCCTTATTGCCACGTATTACAACGGCTCCCCCCCAAGTCCCTCTAGACGTGAGTGGGTCTCGCTAACCCTCAACGATCGACAGTCTAGACAAAGTGGTTCCTAGCTTTCCATGCGTCTTGTTCTTATTGCGCTCAAGCGGATGCCTGCCGAGATATAAGGGGGGAAAAATAGGCGCTGACGTCCATTTCTGGTTCGGTGACCGGGGGTGCTTCGTCTTCCTCTCTTGCAAGGCTTCTTCTGCGCATGAGTAATCCGTCATCTTCTCTTTTGCTGTCTAGGGGTCATGGAAGATTATCGGGCGGAGTGGTACGAATCCGCCTCTTCGAGAGCGAGGCCTGAGGCTTTGCAAGCGGCCACCGAGACATATGGGGTTCCGGCCGAGGTAACGATGGTCATCCCTAAGGTAGACCAGAAACCCGTGGAGCCCCCCTAGCATGCTGACTTTCTTCTTAGGATAGATGGAGCTAGGGCTTTGTTTCCCCATCCCCCCTTCTTTGCGAACATAGCCTCTTATTTTGGCATTCCGTTGCACCAGATGGCTCCCAATGCCTTCACCCAGATGGGGGGAGCATATATCATTTTCATACTTTTTGGTCTTCCTCTGACTCCACCCCTTTTCCGTTCCTTCTTCACTTCGATAGGATCAAGAGGAGTTTTTAGTTTCGCGGCCCATCTGGGCCATAGGTTTTTGGGAGGGTTTCCTTCTTCGCACAAGGGATGGAAAGAGAAATTCTTCTTTGTCCGGCTATCATCATTGCCCTTCAGTCCTTTGTGTTGGATAGCTGATTTGCCAACCCCTCCCTCCTTGAGAGCTTCTTTCACAGCCCAACGTATCATCGTGCTAGAGAGGTACTCTCGGGCATGGAGTTCAGCGGCCCGGGGCTAGTTCAAAGTGAAGAACTTATGTACCGGGCGGGCCTTAGCCTTAAAGTGACGCAGATTAGCTCCTCCCTAGGTATGCTCATCTCTGTCTTCCATGCACATTGGTTATGACTGATGCTTTTTATGTTTGGCTTCTGCAGAGGAAGTCATGTATGCCAAAGCGATGAGTCAGTTCATCAGGTGGGAGGAGGCCAAAAAGGAGGCCCTGAATCCTCCTCTGATTGTTCCTGACATTCCTCCCGCCCCCGCCGAGTCCGTCGAGGGGCCCCTTGTTTCGACACATGGGGTTACCTCCACTAAAGGGGTCGATGTTACTGTTATATCCCCCCAGCCATAGAGTCAGCGCCGCCAGCCCCGCAGGTTGCCTCGGGAGCAAGTTCCCCCGTCGTGGGTAACCCTACTTCAGATACGAGCAGCCCTGACAGGAGGGCACAAAATCTACTTCCTCCATCCCCCCGATAGTCGTCCAACCCCTCGGCCGGCAGAAGCGGCGGCTCCCCAAGGGCTTGGGCCCTTCTTGGAAGAAGCGCTGTCCCGTCCGTTCCTCTTCTCTGCCCTCAGTGCTTGAGGAAACGATTCTACCTACCAAGGTAGCTTCGCCTACTTTGGCCTCACCTATTTCCATACTCGAGGTGGCCCCCTCCCCCTCCATCGCCTCCGCTGGTACCCCGACAGGTAAGGAGGCGTCACGTATTCAATTTCATATGAAACTAGATCGATTAAGAGAGAGGTTGGATGCAGCGTTAGAGGCCTCTATGCGGTCCCCCTCCATGATGAAATCGAGGGAGACTTCGACCGCCCGAGCTTTGCCGGAGGGGATTTCGTGTCCTGACAAGATGGACTCCAATTCTCCCGGCTCTGCTGTTGAGGTTCCTGTCGTCCAGCATCCTTCTGTTCATCCGCCCTCTTCGACGATCGAAGAACAGGGTGACGTACCCTGTCCTCTAGTCAAGGTAGTCGTGCGAGCTACAGAGAAGGTCGTGTCGGTCACCCAGGATCTCCTTCAGGTGCCTTAGGAGAGAGACCAGCTCCAAGTGAGAGAGAAGGAGCTACAGAGCCAAATGGAGTCCCGGCTCCTGATGGCTACTAACCGTGTCTTTGTCCTGGAGGATGACCTAGTCCAGGCAAGGGCGGATGCACGGGCGGCGTCTGTGAGCAGCTCAGGGAAGCCCTAATTGAGCAAGATGATATGTCTGCTGAACTAAGGTGGCTGAGACGGTCCATTGAGGCTGCCGAGGTTTCTGCTTCTCGGGAGGCAGAGAGGGGCTTCAAGGCAAAGTTCCTGGGCTTGGAGGAGTTTCGCGCCATTGTAGTCGAACAAGTAATGGAGCGTTTACAGCAGGGCTTTCATGGGGCCCTCGGCGGGCTAAAGAAGGGAAAATTCTTACCTCCCGGTGATGGCCCAAGAATGAAAATACCCTTTGACTTATGGACAAGTTTCTGCTTGAGGCCTCGAGTGGCCTGATTACAGACAAAATGTTGTTTATCTTTTTTCCTTTGTGTGCGAATTCTAGTATGATGTGCTCTTTGTTTTTGCGTGTGGGCTCCACCAATCGACTGCCTTCGAGGCGGATACTAGAAATCATCTCCCTGCCCGCAACATTTTAGATCGGCGAAGTCTCGTTGCTAGCCCATGCTCACTAAGGTGCAGGGGTGGTTTCCGAACCGTCTCCTCCGTATTATTCTCAATCTCCTTGATTGGACCCATTAAGAGTCACGGGTTCCTAGGCGCAGTAAAGGCACGTCAGTCGAAAAGACGCTTGGAGTTATGACACTTGTCGCACTTTAATTGCTTGGGGAGAATCCCCGCACTATAAATAGGGGGATGGGGGGGAGCCAACTTTTCCCATCCCTCTAGTTTTCGCTCCCTCCTTGTGTCATTAAGTGCATCTTCCATGTCCCTGGTGCGAACCCTCATGCTGCACTTGTTTGAAGGACTAGATAGGGGTAGATGCCTTGGTATCCTCCCCTTTGCTAGGGAGCACGGTGGAGATGATGCCCAAGGTCTCGCTGAAGATTCTGGGGGAGGTGGAACTCCCTGTTGTCCGTGGAGTTCGGAAAGGATCTTATGTCGCCCTCCAGGGGGCATGGGGGAGATGACCCAACCTGCTGATCCCCAAGCCCCTGGTCGGCCGGTGGCGTTATACCCCACACACCATCGGCTTCTTGCGAAGACGAGGGTATCACTGGGGTACGTCGTTACCGGGGGGCGCCGCGTGTTTGAGAATATTTCCATCTGTTTTGCCCCCCCCCCCCACTTGGTATTTTTTTCTCGACCTGTACTCGGGTGGCGGCCCGAAGTTACGTCTTCTCGTGCTCCGGAGAGAAATTACGGCGGCTCCCCCCTCCTGACCCTGTTAATGCAATTCTTCTTTGCGTCTTTACACGCTCCAGGGAGGAGTTGTAGCAGTCCATACCCCCTCCTCTTTTTTCTGCCTGTTTACGGCGAAGAGCGAGGGTGTCCTGATGGGGCCAGACAGCGCCTGTGTTACCTCATGCATCAATCTTCATTTTGGATCACCCAGAAGAAATACCTGAGCTACTCATGAGTTACTTCCGGTGTCGATTTCCGTCCCAGGTTGCTCGGCGGGAATATCCGAGCTACTCATGTGTTACCTCAGGCATCCACTTTCGACCCATGCTGTAAAGATGTATATCTTCCTGTATTTCATTATGAAAATTAGTAATTGCTTTTGAATGCTGGTCCTATATATATGATTGCCTCATATTTCAATGCATTGTGGGTTCTTCTGTAAGTGTTTTGCTTCTTACTCTGAAATCGATTAAGTTCCACGTTGGGTTTTGGTTACTCGGCCGGGGGTGTAGTCCCTTGGCTAGGTCTGACTACCCCTGGCGCCATCTGACCCGTGGGATATTGGTGCTGTGGAGTACTTGGACGAGTGCGTAAGTCCCGAACTCAGCCTATGTATCCCGGGCGTCGGCAGGACCGCGGGGCATTAGGGCATTGAATTACTTGGATGGGCACGTGGGTCCCGAACCAAGCCTAAGTACCCCGGGGTTCGGTTGGACCGCAGGGCATTAGGGTTTTGATGTACTTTGGATGGGCGCGTAGGTCCCGAGCCAAGCCTAAGTACCCCGGGCGTCGGCTGGACCGTGGGGCATTAGGGCTTTGAAGCACTTGGACGGGTGCGTGGGTCCCGAACCAAGCCTAAGTACCCCGGGCATCGGCTGGGCCGCGGGGCATTAGGGCTTTGAAGCACTTGGATGGGTGCATGGGTCCCGAACCAAGCCTAAGTACCCCGGGCGTCGGGTGGACCGCGGGGCATTAGGCTTTTGAAGTACTTGGATGGGCATGTAGGTCCCGAGCCAAGCCTAAGTACCCCGGGCGTCGGCTGGACCGCGGGGCATTAGGGTTTTGAAGTACTTTGGACGGGCGCGTAGGTCCCGAGCCAAGCCTAAGTACCCCGGGCGTCGGCTGGACCGCGGGGCATTAGGGTTTTGAAGCACTTGGACGGGTGCGTGGGTCCCGAACCAAGCGTAAGTAGCCCGGGCGTTGGTTGGGCCGCGGGGCATTAGGGCTTTGAAGCACTTGGACGGGTGCGTGGGTCCCGAACCATGCCTAAGTACCCCGGGCGTCGGCTGGGCCGCGGGGTATTAGGGCTTTGAAGTACTTGGACGGGTGCGTGGGTCCCAAACCAAGCCTAAGTACCCCGGGCGTCGGCTGGACCGCGGGGCATTAGGGTTTTGATTTGCTAGGACGCGCGTTTGTTATTTTGAAAGGAAGCATTCCATTTTATTACTTGATGCGGCTGTAAACTCACAGCAAGACATAAACGATTATGCTAAGCAAATTCCAGATCTTACCAGGACATTAAAGACCAGGGCCCATAACTAAACTAAGATCACTTTAGGAGCTATTCCTCCAGTCCGCGGGGGTTCTTCCTAGACTCGGCCCTGACTTCGCCACTATAGCACCTTCGCGAAACTAGCTGATCCCCTCGAACTTCCACCACTCGATTGCCCACCAGGAACTTGATCTTTTGGTGGTATACAGAGACCACCGCCTGGAAGATACTGAGCGCTGGTCGACCCAAGATGACATTATAGGAGGAAGGCGCATCCACAATTAGGAAAGGAGTCCTCCGGGTTCGCTCGAGCCTATCGCTGCCCAGCGAGAGTGACAAGGTAATCTGTCGTAACGGCTGCACACGTTATGCCGTGAAGCCAAACAAGGGGGTCGAGACAGGGATCAATTCCTCCTCGTCTATCGGCATCTGCTCCCAAGCCACCCTGTATAGGATATTCACGGAACTTCCTGTGTCTACGAAGATGTGTTTTACCTCATAATTGGCGATGCAAGCCACAATAACTATGGCGTCCTCATGTGGAGGTTCCACTTCTTCGAGGTCGAATGTCCCAAATGAGATGGTGGGGCCCGCCCCCGGGCTTCGGCTTGTCCCGATAGAGTAATTTTCCAACCGTTGGGTGTACGACTTCCGGGCTCGGTTAGAGTCGCCCCTGGTAGGTCCTCCGGAGATGACCCCTACATGGCCAGAGGGGGGCCTCGCATAGGAGCTTTTCCCTTCTGAGGATCTTTCTCCAAGGAGGGGGATCTTCGGGGCGCGGGTCCCTAGCTCCTACCTCTGGATCGCGATCGGGACCGCGGTCGGACTTCGTTTTCCCTGGCGGGCCTTCGCAGAGGGGAAAGGCTCCGTCGTGGCGACCTTCAGTGGTACCCCGACTTGTTCCATTTTCTACGTGGTTTGGCATCCGCTCCCTCAGAGACCTTTCTTTTCAGGGCGTGGCACTCTTCTGTGGAATGAGTTGAACTGCTATGGTAACTGCAGTACTTGGGTGATGTCTCCGGCGGCTCAATGTCTACTGTCTCCACCACCCTACGCCTACCAATCTAGTGATCCCTGTTGGTGCAAATTGCACCCAAGTCAAACCTGTGTTTTGATATTGGCAAAAGGGTTCAAAAGTTAAGGGTTAGTTGTTGTCTAACAAGTTTCTTGAGTGTACAGGAAAAGCCCTAGCGAAGGAATGCTAGGCACTGGCGAAGGACTGCCAGATAGAAGAAAAGCCCTAGCGAAGGAATGCTAGGCACTGGCGAAGGACTGCCAGACAGAAGAAAAGCCCTAGCAAAGGACTGCTAGGCTCTGGCGAAGGACTGCCAGAATAGACAAACCCTAGCGAAGGAATGCTAGGCACTGGCGAAGGGCTGCCAGAAGAAAAGACCTAGCGAAGGGCTGCTAGGCACCAAGCGAAGGGCAGCTTGGCAACTCAATACCTGGCGAAGGACTGCCGGGCAAAAGTCCAACTGGAGGATCCGGTTGGCATCAGGTAAACTCTCCCGAGAGGAGTAGGTGAGGACGCGTTCCCCTAGAGGGAACATTAGGCGTCGGTTCGACCTAGGGCTCCATTTTGGAGACCCAAAGTCAGAACCAAGACAGCCAAGGCTGTGTAAAATTAACTTATTAATTGCTGTTTTGGACTAACCCTGGATGCAGGACCGAAGGACTGTGTTTCTGCAGCTCAGAGAGCCTCAAAGGAGTGAGGCAGTAGCTGAGCAGGGCGCCCCGGATGTTTCGGGCGCCCCAGAGTCAACCCAAAGTCAGCAGAGCAAGTAAACGCCCCGACAGCAGCACATTTGGGGGCGCCCCGGATGTTTCGGGCGCCCCGCGCGCGTCGGGCGCCCCGCGTGTCGCGGGCGCCCACTGTGCCACGCCACTGGCAGCTGCAGCAGCTCATCCTCGCGAAGAAGATGAAGCCTTGACCGGTCAACCCGGGCGCCCCGCGCGCGTCGGGCGCCCCAGTCAAAGGTGATCCCGAAGAAGCAGAGATCAGCCTTGACCAGAGGGCTCGCCGGATCGAAAGCCACGTGGGGGGCGCCCCGAGCATCCCGGGCGCCCCCAGCCCTATATAAAGGACCCTCGACCCTCTTCTTCAAGCATCAATCACTGCGACTTTTATACGCTCTTCTGCTTCCACGACACGCTCCAGAAATCTTCCATCTCGAGCTCTGACGACGTCCTGCTGCTCCAATACTCCGATCTACACCGGACGTCGGTAACGAAATATTCATTTAAGTTTACGAAGCTAATTCTGTAATACTTGTGATTGTAAACTTTCTCGAACGTATAGAATTGCCCGCAGAAAACGGTCAACGACCGTGGGCCTTGGAGTAGGAGTCGACACAGGCTCCGAACCAAGTAAAACGACCGTGTTAGCATTTCTCTTGTGTCTTATTTCCACTGCGCACTTACTCTTTTTAAATCCGAACGATTTGCGACATTCACCCCCCCTCTCTCGCATTTCTCGATCCAACAATCCCTTCCAGGCGACAGGTCTTTTCCCCTCATCGGAGCTGGGGGCTTCTTCCTATCCAACCGGGGAGCCGCGGGAAGAGGAGCTCCGGCTGGATCATTACGCCGGGCGTACGGTACTTCCTCTACGTTGACATGCTTGACCGAGCGTCCTAGTAAGTCATCAAAACTAGTGGGGGGCTTCTTCACTAAGGATCGGAAGAAGTCTCCTTCCGCGAGCCCTTGAGTGCAGGCGCTGACGAGTATCTCCGATGTTGCGCTAGGTACATCCTGTGCCACCCGGTTGAACCTCTATATGTACTCCTTGAGCGGCTCCTTAGGCTTTTGCTTAAGAGCGAACAGGTTGAGTGTTGTTTTCTGGTAACGCCAGCTACTCGCAAGATGGTGGAGAAAGGCTGTCTTGAACTCCACGAATGAGTTGATGGAACCTTGGGGCAACATCTGAAACCACCATTGCGCTGCGCCAGACAACGTGTTCAAAAACACCCGGCATTTACTCCATCCGTATATTGGTCCAGAAGCACCGCATTTTCAAACTTGCAGACGTGATCTTCGGGATATGTCTTCCCATCATACTCAGGGATCCCCGACCCACGAAACTACTTTGGCATAGGGTCTTCAACAATCTCCGACGAGAAAGGGGTGGATGGAGTCTTTTGAAAGATCTTGAGTCCATCCCTCCTTCCCGGTCCGTCGTCATGCTTCTGAGCACTAGATGCTACTAAGTGGGCTTTTCCCCCCTCTACAGGGGATTCCTTTCGAGGGCCCTGGGCTACGTCATCATGTCGCCCCACCGGGGTCACGGACCTTCTCGGGGACGAGGCGGAGGTTCTGGGGATCTCCTCCCTCACCGGACCCGCTGGTTGCAGGGCCGCCTATTCAATTTGGTGTTGTTCCAAGGCTTCCCTGATAGCGTTAGCTACCCGGCGGTCAAATTCCTCTCGCGTGAGGATGAGGGGTTGTTCCTCCGGTCCTGCCATCGGCGCTCTTTCAGGTGCTTTGTTGTTTCCCACAGACGATGCCAAATTTGTTCTGGAAGGAGTCGTCGGCAATGGCCAGTTACCGAGGATCTGCCCCTGTGGAGATTACTATGTTGCCGAAGAACTTGGGAATCTTGCGAAAGTAACACAAGCGTTAGGGGACACACCGGCAAGGGTCCGGCGGAGTCCACTCCGACGCTCAAGTTAGTAGGGTGTCCAAATGATGGTGAGAAAGAGAGACAATGCGTAAAGATGAGAGATCGTAACCCCCCCCCCTTACCGGAGGGGTTGAACTTCCTTTTATATTGCCGTCAACAGACTGGTCTGCCTCCTTTATTGTGGCCACGTTTTTGATATTCAGGCCGCGCCCGCCGCTTTCGGTGATAAAGAGATATCCTTTGAAATAGTCTGCGTCATTATCACTTTTTCTTTAGTTGCGACACTCGGGGTTCTCGAGGTCGGCAATTGCGGGGACTTCGGCTCCCGAGGTGGGCTCGGGAGTCTTCGGATGTGATATCTCCTGAAATACTCTCGGGGCCCTACCTCCCGGAGAAGCCTGACCTTCCCGAGCGCGAACTCCGAAGGGGGGCTCGGGGCCCGGGACGAGAGGTTATACCAAGTCCCCGACTTCTTCATCCTCGGAGCCGGGCATGGGCTTTCCAACACTATCATTCACCAAGGACAAGGTGTGGAAAGTTATGAGAGTGAGAGTTGAAGGTCAAGAAACACCGGTGTACGACCACACCGGTGTACCACCGGTGTGGTCTTACCTTTGTAGATGAGTCACCTAGGGAGGTGACTAGGGCTAAGAGCTCAAGGGAGAGCTCTAGAGGTCAAGATGGAATCTATGGTCAATGGATCTCAGGAGGATTTCTTTAAGGAATTAGATAGATTTAGGGATGTGCCAAAGGATTTGAAAGACTCATTTGCGTTTTAATCCTAGAGAATTGGCACACTAAAAGGAGATTTATGGGGGAAAAGATGAAAATAGGATCATATTGGATAGAAATTGGTGTTTAATGTGTGAACACCATATAACTCAGTGCTAGGAATGTATTATGATTAAGTATGGGAAGATAGATCAAGGAGAAGTCAAAACTAGAACTTTTAGATAAGTTTCAATGACACAATTTAGGTAGTTTTGAATTTCGTGCCAATCTTGGGATCCGGAGAAGATTTGTATGAAAACATATTTGTCCCAAGTAAACATAGGCTCCACAAATCTCTACACGAAATTTCAAAATTTTTAGAGGTTTGTGGAATTAGTAACGCATTTTTGAAATTTGGACTGAAAAATTAGGAATTCACAGTTATCAGTTGACTGCCCTGGGGGCAGTCAACTGATGTCTCGGGTTAGTTTCTCAGTCGATTGCCCCAGGGGCTGTTGACTAGTATTTCAGTTTGGTGATTTTTGAGGGATTTTTCAGAAATAAGTTGAGTTATTTTTGACACTAGGGTTAGGATTGCTTGGGGCAATCTTTTTGATAGTGTCAAAGGGGGAGAACTTGTGGTGTTAAGTTAGGTTTAACTTGACATGAGAAAACTTGTGGTGTTAAGTTGGGTAGAACTTAACTTGGTGTTATGAGTGAGAATTGAAAATTGGGAGAGGGCATAGGTTAAGAGGGAGGTTGCCTCTTGTTTGCTATGCTGTTAATTTTCAATTACTATTGTTGTTTTTGTTTACCTAACTTAAACATATTGCCACACATCAAAAAGGGGAGATTGTTGGGGCAATCGACCCAAGTATGATCTAGAGGATCATAGGTTTTGATGTGTGTGTCAATATGATTAAGTTAGGGGTTTATTTGTTCTAATATGTGTATGTGAGTGTGTAGGTTTGCAGGTACACATAGACTTGGTTGGATGTCTTCAGGTGAAGGGTGGCATCGAGGCAAGCTGTGAGATTGCGTGTGCATCTGAGGGACTATGGATAAAGCAGGTACGATGAGCCGAGGGAACCGGACTTCGTGGCGTACGTGAAGGATAGCATGGAGGCAAGCCGCGGGCTTGTGTGCGTATCCGAGGGACGAGGGCCAAAGTCGAAGAGGGCTTGAAGGTGACGGATCGAGGCTACTGGAGCAGAGACGATGAGCCGAGGGACGCAGACTTTGAGGCATGCGTGAAGGGTGGCATGGAGGCAAGCCAAGGGCTTGCGTGCGCATCTGAGGGACGGGATCCAAAGATGAAGAGGGAGTGAAGGCAACAGATCGAGACTACTGATTGAAGAGTCAACTAGGTCGTGAGGGTCTGAGTGTGAGTGTTTGTACTCGGGAACTAAGCAGGGAGGGTTCGAGTGCGGAGAGAAATGCACTCGGGAAGGGTAACCCTAGGCTTAGGGAAGGACTAGTCGACTGCCCCAGGGCCAGTCGACTGGTGATGGCTGGAGATTCAAACATTGGGCTTGCAACGTTCGAATCTGAGTGGGACCAGTTGACTGCCCCTGGGGCAGTCGACTGGTAGCGGTCATTTAAGACTCAAGCTCTATTTAAGGGAGCTCGTTTAAGGCCATTCTTTCTTGGCGAAACCTGCTTGGATAGAGCTAGTTAGTAGCCTTTGTTGCTCAGGTAGTGTCCAGAAGTTGTGGTGAGGTTTCTGCACCCACAAGGAGCTACGAGATCTGGCCAGAGGTGCTCTGGGGAATCATCCACCGACGGATTAGGGATCGCCCACCTTATGGGCAGCCGTGGAGTAGGAGTTTTATCTCCGAACATTTAAATAGGTGTGTTCTTACTCGTTAGTTTTGTTCTTATTTAGTATATTCCGCTTGTGCACTAACAATTGTAGGAAGAAAACCGAAAGAAGCTATTCACCCCCCCTCTAGCTTGACGATCACGATCTAACACATCTTACCTTCCAAGCAAGATTCATAGGGTGGGAAGTCTTCCACCACCAATGAACCCAAGGGCCCATCAGCTATCAATCTTTGAATACTACTAAGGTTAATATGACCAAGTCTTAGATGCCAAAGATATGTTTGGTTCATCTTGGAAGGTTCCTTTCTCTTATTTTGGTTAGATGATGAGTTATTAACTTCTATTTGCATCGTGGGAGATTTTGGTTCTAAAGTGTACAAATTCTCAACTAATTTACATGAACAGATAATCTCTCTATTCTTTTTTATAACAACACGGTCATTGAAAGAATAGATACCCATCCTTTATTATTTTAGAAATCGAAACAAGGTTCTTTCTAAAACTAGGTACATAAAGGCAATTTCTCAAAACCAAAATTTTATTTCTATCAAATGACAAATAAACATCTCCCACTACAATAGCCGCTACTTCTGTAGCATTGCCCATGTATACGGTAATCTCTCCATCAGTCAGTCGTCGGGTTTCCTAGAACCCCTACAAAGAATTGCAGACATGATCAGTGGTTCTCGTATCTACACACCAGGTACCGGTAGATAACACCGCTAAGCATGTTTCAACGACAAAACAAAATGATATACCTTGATTATTCTTCTGATGGCGGGGACAACCCGCCTTCCAATGTCCAGTCTGCTTGCACGTGAAGCACTTGCCTTTCGGCTTCTTCACACCATCCTGAGGTCCCAGTAATCCAGCCACTTTCTTTGCTCCAGCTTGTTTCTTCTTCTTCTTGTGCATTCTGTTAGAAGTTCTGCCAATGAATATGTACGTTTGTTCATATTGTAGCTTAGGCGAAACTGCTCAAAACTCTTTGGTAGAGATTGAAGAATGATATCGACCTGGGATTCCCTAACGATCTTTACTCCAAGGATTTCCATCTCATTTAACCGAGCCATTATTTTGAGAACATGTTCCCTCACGGGCACACCCTCAACCATGGTGGTCGTCATCAAGCTCCTCATGGCCACTTGCCTAGCAACCCGATTCTGATGTCCGAAGAGTTCTTTGAGATTGAACATTATATCACAGGGAGTGGAAGAAGCTTGACGTTGATGTTGCTGTACCTCGTCTGCTTTTATCCACTTCCTATAACGTTCCTTCTCCTCTTCATCATAATTCTTGCTAGGCTTTTCAACACAAAACTCGAAAAGCACACAATTGGATTCCTCGGCAGTTAAGACAAAGTCCAGGTTCAGTTCCCAATCATTATTGTTAGGGGCATTAAGTTCATTTTCTCTTAAAATCAAATCAAGTGGGGCGAAATCCATTTTGAAAATACCTGAGAATCACAACTATCACACACTTTAGATTTCAAAAAATATTGATTCCTCAAACAATAAATTTTAAAATCAACGAACACCTCAAAACACTGAGAATTTCACATGTCACGATAGTGTGGATGTATACGAATTCTACATTTGCAAGAGGAGGTTTTACCCATTAATTTTATTATCTTGTCAACCTAACCTTTTGATAAATAAAATTAATAGTTGGTTCCTCTTCGGCCCTACAAATAATAACAGTGACTCCGATGGGGAGGATACTATTATTTGCATCTAAGTGTTTACCATTACACGATGCTAAGAAAATTATTTCAGATTATGTGTCGTCCAATAGGAAAAATCACACATTTTCAATAATTTTCTATAATCATGTCTGACCTAGTGATCCGCAAAAGAAGCCCATCCGATGGGGAGGAAGGCACTCAGAGCCAACGTGCAAGCTTGTTCGCATCACTTGTCAAATTAGTAATGGAGGCCACGGGAACTTTAGGATCCCTCTCTCACTTAGTTATTTATAATTAAGGAATTTTCATGCACGCACGACAAGCACATAAACTAAAAGCAATAAACAAGAAAAATTCTAAATTTTCTAACTATCATGGCTTTAGTCTTCAATGTGCCTCCAGTCGTGTCGTCACCTCATCTGCTCCTCCCTACACCATGTGCAAGCCACCATTAAAGGGATCTCCAAGCCGAGATAAAATTCTATTTATTTACATCCATCGATCCTATAGTCCACAAAGGAGTGTACATGAAATCTAGATTAAAAGTAAATAAAAAGCGCGGCTAAACATGTGCCGCATTTAATTACAAAAATCAAATATAAATTTAGCCTCGTCAACCCCGAGGATTCAAATAAATTTACAACCATGCACAACCAATCACATACAAACATTATTTTAGCCATAATAGTTGGAATCTTATACCTGCAACCAAAGAGTTAGTCTACACACATCCTACTATTATCCGGAAAAATAAAATACATGATAAAGTGCAAAATGTAACCGAATCCAAAACACACAAAACCAGAAACCTTGCTCTAATACCAATTGTCGGTTGCGGGTTTCCTAAGCGAATACCAGGTCGTGCATGGGAAACCTCTACATGTCCACGGATTAAAATTTTCAATTCGAATGGAGACCTATTTCCCTAAACGACCGTCTCGTCGTCGTGCTAACCGATTCGAGCGATTGCTCGAATAACCAAGTTGTTCTAGCGATCAATCTCGTCCAACCGATTAGCCGCGGAATAGACGACGAGCGGATCGCCGATTTTTGTGTTTATCATCGGGGTCCAAGATAATTAATCATCATAATTAATTAACAAATAATTAATAACAATGACAATTAATTAACCACATTAAATGATAGATAACAAAGGAGCCAAAGAGAAGGTTATACCTTTCCTTTTACCTCGCGATCTTCTATTGTATGACCCTCCCCTCTTGGACGTCGTGTAGGCGATGATCTACCAAGAACCGAAGTCACCAAAGCCTTCCAATCACTTCCTTCTTCTTGCACCAACCAAAACCCTAACCCTAGGGTTGCCGTCGGCCACTCCCAGGAAGAAGAAGGTGAACGAGAAGAAGAGAAGAGCTCTTCTCCCTCACAACAACCCTAATCGGTCTGCTCCGCCTCTTCCTATCCCACAGCACCAAGCACACGAGGAAGATGACAACTCCTCCTCCCTTCTTCCAACTTGCGTTGGCCAACCAAGAAGAACCCTTGTTGCCGCCGGTCCACAAAGGAAGAATTCCTTTCCTTCTCGCCACCACCACCTTCTCCTCCTTCCAACAGCTACTGCCAACCAAGGAAAGGAGAGAAAGAAGTTGGCTTCTCCTCAAGTTGCCACCGGAAAACCTTCCTCAAAGGTTTTCGGCACCGTAACCCTAAGGTGGTGTAGGTGTCGTTGCCGGCCACTCCCTCACCCACCCGAGCTTGCTCCGGCCAAGAAGATGAAGAGGACACCTCCCTTTTTCCTACTTCCGTGCCTCAAGTGGAGAGAACAGGGAGAGAAGGGAAAAAACCAAGTTTTTTTCCTCTTCCAAACCGCCGGCCACCTCTAACCCTAGGGGAGAGAAAGAGAGAGAGAGAGGGAGAGAAATAATAGACTTAGGTTTTGATGATTATTAATTGGATGCCTTGGTTTCATGACACCATGGGGTATTTATAGGGCTACAATAGGGACCATGAGGAGGAGTTCGGTCTTGGTCACCTAATGGATCAAGGCCCGATCCATTAATGAAGATCCATTACACTAAAGGGTCTTCATTAAACTACCTCACCAACCTCTTATTTCCATATGAGCTCCACTTATTATGAATACAAGTATCTTCCCATATTTAAGATATCGAATGTTCGTTGATTAATTTAAATTAACGACAATTTTAATTAAACAACGTCTAACTTCTTGATTAGTACCACTCATCCTTATCATCATGTCGGACCAAGTCCACCTGCAGGATTTAACATGATGAACTTTATGAGCTCATCAAGGGGGCATCATCATCCCGACTCACCAGGACACGGTTTTCATCTATAATCAATGGCACACCATGTAAATAATATTATTTCCCAACTTACCGGGTCTCTCGATTTAACAGAATACATCTCGCCCATTGGTAAATCAAAGAAATAAATATTAAGTACATATGTCCGTTATTATATCGAGATTAAAAGCATGTACTCCATAATAAACTAAGGTCTGATTCAATTATCAAGTCAGTATAAATTGAATCACCTCTATGTCGGTCCTGCTCAATACACACAAAGTGCACAAGTTTAATTCTATGGTCAAGATAAACCAACACCAAATTACACTACAACCATCCTAATGGTTTGTCAAAATCCATCTCGGTTGTGAGCCTCTACTTATACTTTACAAGGGACTGATGACATGATCTTCTGTGCGACACCACACACCATGTTATCTACAATGTAAAGTATCAAATAATATGCACATACTAATATAAACATACAAACAGTGATCTTATGATTCTTTTTCAAAATGTATATGTTCATACAGAATGCAAAGCTTTTAGTATACATCCTAACAGAAAGGACACTATAAAAATAAATGTTCTACTCATATGATTCGAACGACACCATCAATAGCAATGGAGGAACATGTGCAAGGAGCTCGAAGGACAAGAGTCACATCAAGTGCTTTAAGTGCCAGAAGTGTAGGCACTACAAGAACCAATGTCTAGAATGGAGGAAGAATGAATCCACAATATCTGAAAATGTGAGGATGGTATGAAAAATTAAATTTTGTAAAATTATCCCTGCTAATGTAAATTTTAAAATCTTTGGTAATTTAAATAATAAGCATGATGATATTGTTTCTAAAAATATTCCTACTAGTTTAAATGTTAATTTATCTGTCAAATTGGATTATTTGCATGATAAGTTAAAAACATTACATGAAAAATTAAGTAGTAATGAATCTAAATCAAACATGAATAATATTAATTCTATAATTTTTTATATAAATACTGTAATTTTTGAAATTAACTCTAAAATTTTATTACATAATTCTTTAGATAATCCCATAATTTTATCAATAAACCTTATCCTCATAATTTTAAAAATTCAAATACTAATTCTACATATTCTAATGATAAAATTTTAATAAATAAAATTCAAGATAATCCTCAAAATAAAATTCAAGTTATTGATAAAATTTTACATAATAATTATCAAGATTAAACTTTAATTAATAATGTTGAAGATGCTAGTATTTCAGACCCAATTATGTGATGATTGACTAGGGAACTTTTGTATCATATTTTATTAATAAAGGCTAAATTTGGGTTATTATATTTACTTCATGTTTATGCCAAATGAACAAGTATTATAACGTCCTTAGATAGTAGGGTCTAATCTATATCATATCAAGTTGTTGAATTGATAGTGAGATACTATAAAGAACATTACTCTTAACTATTTCTAGTTAAATATTAATATTCAAGGATAATATTAATGTGTTAAGATTAACATGTAGGTTGATTGATGACTTGATTCCACAAGTCATGGATATAGGATATAAAGTTGACACATGGGTATATATATTAAAGAATATGTATTGAATTAACCCGCTTTGAGAAAGTTTCATGGATCGTTATATGAGTGTCATAAACTTTCTCATAGTAACTATTGGTATGAATAGTCCTTAGACCTAAAGTCACTACGGATCCCTACTTAAGGAGTTGAATACTTTGGTATCGTCAAACGTCGCCCGTAATAGGGTGGACTATAAAGTCGGTCACTAGGTATGCAACAAATTATGCGGAGTGATGTGAGTGATGTAGATAGAATCTATCCTTCTTATACGACGAGAGTGATATCTATAGGCTCTTTGATTGAGTAGAACTACTAAAATTCATGACAATGATCAAATGAGTCAATAAGAGAAATTGAGCTCATTTACTTGAGTGAGTCTACTTGGGATTAAGAAATACAAAAATTGATAAGAGGATGACATAGTCTATGTCTCATTGATCAATATCGATATCAAGGATAGAAGAATAAAGTCATACATTATAATAAACACAGAAAGGTTAAGTTGAATCTCGACTTTCTCATCACTTGGGTAGCAATGATGTATTACTAAATGTCACTCATTGTTTATGTATCTTAAGTAGTTTAGATATATTGCTAATGTTATGAGAACCTATTGGGTTACACACAAAAAACACGATGTTTTGGAGATATGTTGATTTTAGTTTGACTAAAATGTGATCCGAAATTAGATTAATTGAGTTAGACTTAAATGAATCCAATTAGATTATGAGATTGAGTCTAATCCGAATTAGACTTATTTAGATTAGACTCAATCACTTAATAATGGATAATGTTCATTAAAAAGTTTAATGAGATATTATTAGAGAGGAAGACTAAGAGTTATTTTATTCATTGAGATGAATAAAAGTTGAAAAACCATAAAGATACTAAGAGTTTTGGTATTCATTGAGATTAATAAACATTAAACAAATGAGAGACAAAGAGGCAAATGACTTTTTATATTCATTGGAAGAATATAAAAGCCATTTTCATTTTTAAATGAAGGACACACTTCTTCTTTTCTTGCTCTTGGCTGAAACCCCTATACCCCTTCTTCCTCCTTTTGTGACCGAACCCCCTTGCGTGGCTAACACCACGAAGGAGGTTCCTCTCCGAGACCAAGTTTACGTGACGAATAAGATTGTGATTATGTGGATGCTGTTAGAGTCATGACCATTCTTATCGTGCAGAGATTCGGCGAATCAAGGACTAGCGGGATACGGTAAGGGCACAAATGAAAGATATAGATCGTAGATAGAACATTGTATGAATTTATCGCATGGATCACTCAAGAGATCCTATTTTCTGCTGTGTTTTTAAGTTGTTTGCATTTAAAGATCCTATAGAAGATAATTTGAAACTTTAACTAATAATTTTGAAGATAATTCTGAAACATTAACTAATAATTTTGAAGATAATGATAATTTTAAAGATAATTCTAAAAATTTAATTGATATATCTGAACTTATTCACCTTGAAAATCTAATTAAAAAATATTACAAAGAATTAAATAAAATAGAAATATTGAAAATAATATAAAATCTAAAATAAAAAGAATTAATCGATGAATTAGAATTATCAAAATTAATTGAAAAGATAAAACTAAAAAAAGTTAACCGAAACCAAACTACCAGATTTAATTAATTCTTAAAAATTTAAATCTTAATTAATAATAATAATTCAACTTTAATTCAAACTTCAAAATTAAATAATCAATCTAACAATTATAATAATTCAAAATCAACTCTCAAAAGCACAAAAATAAAAAAAATACAAATTTATGAATACTTGATAAGTATTATTTTATTGATTAATTGAGTTGCTAAAATCCATGTTTGACCTATGTTTTTATTGCTTAATTGTGAAATTGCCCTAGGTTTTAGAACTTACTCTTATTTTGGACTTAATTGCAAATTTACACATATTTGGATTAATTGGCCACTAAATTTTGGATCTATTTTTGTAGGCATGAAAGGTTCATAGACCTAGGGCATACTGGGTCAAACTTGAGTCGGAAGTGGAACCGGATCGAATTATCAAGCTCACGATTAATCCGGGCCGTCCGATTCAAAAGCGGCGAGATCTGAGCCATCCGGGACTATCTGAAGCAATCTGAGCTAGAGTTAGGGTTGATCAAGCATTCTGATCATGATCTGAAAGTTTCATCCCAATCAGAGCTAAATCAACCGTTGGATCAAGCTCGGAGGGCTCTAGATCGTCCATTCAAAGACTAAGTTGATCTGGACCATCCGTTGCA
Source organism: Boesenbergia rotunda (assembly GCA_024364735.1). Lineage (NCBI taxonomy): Eukaryota > Viridiplantae > Streptophyta > Magnoliopsida > Zingiberales > Zingiberaceae > Boesenbergia > Boesenbergia rotunda. The sequence goes on along the minus strand of JAGFNQ010001466.1, from coordinate 172,943 downwards.
CATCTGGAGGATCCGAGCTACCACGAGGTAGATCCTGACCCCTGATCAATATCCTCAAAGTTTGGCTTAAATCAGAGCAAGATCAGCCATTGGATTTCCTCAAATCAATCTGAGCCGTTCAATGTTAATTACTTAAGCAAAAATTCTGCGCAGCTCACCCTCGTCACGTCTTCGCCGTTCTTCGTCTTCTTCGCTGTTCTTCATCTTCAATTTTCAATTTCTTCATCCAAGAAGGCGTGACCACCTCCATTCCATTCCTAGATCAAGATCTGAATCCTTGGTGATAGTTTCCTTGAAGAATTCAGCTCAGTTTGCGCCGGGAAGGGATTGTTTGAGGGTTTCAGAAATTCTTCAGTCCGATCACTTGCTTCTCGTCCACAACCCATTTCCAAGCGTCTGAGCCACTTGTAGGGGTTCTCAGGTGAGCTCAGACGCTTCCCAAATCATCATCGCAGCTCCATCAGTTGAGATAGAGTGTATTGGATTGTAAATTCCAGTTAAGCGCAGAGTTGAGCAGAGTCGACTTCAGAAATAATTTTCCATTGATTCGCTGAGCCTAGGGGTTCGAAGCCAGCTCTTGCTTGACGACCAAGAAGCTCTTGAGCTCGGGAAGGAATCGAGGAGTAGTTTTCCTTAGTTTAAATCTTATTTTAGCTGTAGTTTTTGTATTCTGCCGAATCTGCACTGTTTTGTTTCTGATTTCTATTTAGTTGCTGTAATTTCTGTTTTGACTTGCTTTTGCAGTGGTTATGTTTAAATTCAGTAAGTAAATTAGTTAGTGAGTGAGTTTAGTGCACAAAAGCTTCCAATTACAGTTTATTTTCTGTCCATTTCTTGCGTGCCATGTTGTTAAGCTTGCGTATCAAGAAATTCCTGCAATTGCATTTCTATTTCTGAATTCTTCAGTTTGGTTCACATTTAGTGAGTTAATCTAGTTAATCTAAGTTTGTTTAGACTTTAGTTTCATTTCTAAATCCTGTTTAGCTGTGATAACTTGAAATTTCAAATTGTTCCCCACTTAAAGCCTTGCGTATCAAATGCTGCCTTGTTTTTCTTCTGCATTTTGTGTCTGAATTTGCCATTTCTGCTCATCCGATTAGGAAATCTGAGTTGTTGTTTTCCAGTCAATTGTTTCTGAGTCTGAGTTTGATTTGTCTGCTTCAGTCGTAATTGCTTTATATCAGTTCATAGTGTTGCAATCAGCATCATTTTCAGCATCTTTTCCAATCCGTTAGCTTACCTTATTGCGTGCCAAATTCTGATGAATCCTTGCACTTGGTATCAAGAGAAACTTAGGCTTTGATTGGTACCAAGTTAGTTACAACTTGTAGTGTGTTTTGTAGCTCGAAATCATTTAGCATTGCATTTGGCCAATTCTGAACAGTCCCTTGCTTTTGTTTGTTTCCAAGTCTTGTAGCTAGTTAATGTTTATTGCTTGTGTGATTTCTGAATTTCCTTTGCATTGATTTGTCTTAAATTGTTTGTTTCTGAAAATTGTCATTACTGCCTCTATTTCTCAGCTTAGTGTTTGTTTGCATTTGAATTTAGATTTGTTTTCCAAATTGGTTAAGTACCTTGTTTGATTTGGTTTACCATTAGTTGAGTTCTTTAGTGCCAACTTCTTGTTTAGTTCATTAGTTTAAGGTTCTTTACTTTTCCATTGCGATTTCATCTCTGAATTACAACCCAAAACCCAATTACTTATTTGAAACCCAAAAACACAAATGACACATAAACCAAGCTCGAATCAAACAACAACAACTAGCTCCGAGAAAAATACGACCTGTGGCCCCTTTGCTACATTTTCAGATTTTGATTGCAAAAAGGGTTTCCAGCATTTCATATACATTTAAATTTGAGACCCACATTCGTGACATATCATTTGGGTCCGTCAATACTAAGTCAACTTTAGAAATCCAAATTCAAATTCCTAAAATTTGTTATCAAATTAACATGACCAAGAAATCCAAATTTAAATTCCTAAAATTTGTTAATGTAAAATTCACAAACTAAGGTTCAATTAAATACCTTTAATTTTGAAATTAAGAAAATTTTACCAAATAAAACAAACAAATTAATAATAAAAAATGTGTCAAAATAGGCTGCCACATTCCCTGGTTCACACAAGTTTTATCAAATCGAGAATTTGATGCATTATTAGAATTATTTAAAATGTTTTAATTTGATTGATACATGCATAACTACCATAATCATGTATCTACTTATTTTTCTTTGTATATATATCATGTCATTGATGCTAGTTTACTTTTTGCTTAATCTAGAATAGCTAGATAGGAAAAGATTGGTTGATACTTGCCCAACTTAGTACTAGGATGGGGTGAGTTAATAGTACGTTAGGGAAGCTTGGTCTAGGAAGACAGAAGGGTAAGGAATACTCGATTTTGTCAACTTAGCTAAGTGGAACTAGCCGAAGCTACCTCGCTACATCTTATACTAGTTGAACCAGAGTTTATCAAAGAGTAAGTTAAAAGTACAATTTCTTTAAAAGGCTTTGACTAGAAACTGATTGTTGTTCCAATATCCAAGAAGACCCTTGTCCCCCCCCCCCCCCCCCCCCCCCCCCCCCCCCCCACCGTCTGAAAGCTAATTATTGAAAGGTGCTTTAATTGACTAATTTTTAAACCTGAATCTAACCCAAGATTAAGCAATGGGCATAAATAAATTGAGAAATATTAACCAAGCATCTCACAACACCCATAAGGTTACATGCTTGATTATACTGCGACATTTAGAATGAGTGAGATGATAAGGATTAATTAATTGATAAATATTTTAAAAATATTTTTACAAACCCTTAAAATATTTTCTAAATATTTATTTTTAAAATAGTGATTTAACATAATAGTATTTTAATGTATTTCATGCCTGATTGCGTGTATTTATAAATAGTTTTCAAAACATTGAAAATTGCTTAACCAACATTTAGACACAAATCCTCTAGGTCAACACTAAAGTTTCTTAAGATACTTTGATAGAGTTTCTTGTAGTTAATAAGTAAAACTAGAAGGTGTCAGGTTAAAGGAGAGTTATTTTTATTTTTCTTAAAAAACATGATTTCGGAAACGCATTCAAAAATTATTATATCTTTTAAAAAAATTTATTTTTATATTTTCAAAAATTAGCTTGAAAAATTATTTTTGAAAATGTGCTTTCAAAATTTGTTATATCTTTGAAAAATATTTTTTAAATTTAGCTTATAGTTATCTTTGGAAAATGTGCCTTCAAAATCATTTTTGAAAATTTATTGTTGAAAAATATTTTGGAAATTACTCTTTTGATTTGGATAAATCCTGAGACACATAGAATGTTTTCCTTATAACAAGGATTCCTGGGATTGTGTTAGGCTTAGGGTGAGTCCTGATTAGAAGAATACTTTGTTTTTGCAGAATCATTCTAAATTATTTTGAAAAATATTTTTTTATTCATTTGGTTTGAGTCAAACCCTAAGATACATAGGATGATTATTATGGTCAACAAGCTTCCTAGAATTGTGCTATGCTGAAGGGGGACTCAAATTAAAAGAACTATTATAATTTTAAAAAAAATCTTCATGTACTTTTTCAAAATATTTGCAAATTTCCTATTTTTTTAAAAAATTAAAAACTACTTTTTTTGAAAAATCTCTAAGACACATAGAAAAATTTTCCTTATGGTTAACAAGGTTTCCTAGGATTATGTCAGATTGGGGAGACATTCAAACTAAAAGATCTATTATAATGTTTCAAAATATTATTCAAAAGTACATGTTGAAAGTATGTTGACAAATCATTGTTTTGGAAAATCTTTAAGACACACAGGAAATTTTCTTGTGGTCAACAAGATTTTTAAGATTATGTCAAATTTAAAGAAGTCCAAATCAAAGAAACATTTATATTTTTCTAACAGTTTTTTTAGGTACTTAGCTTTCTTTAAATATTTTCAAAACAAAACGTACTTAGTTTATTTGTTTAAGTACATAAAAAGATTATGGACAATATTGCTTTCTGCTTAAAAACTCAAATTGTTGGGGCAAGATTTATACTTAATAGTTTTGGATTATTTTTGTTTATATATATTAAAGGGAGAGAGAGTACCTTAAGTTAGAAATATTGTTAGTCTCCCAAGTTTTGACCTAAAACCCTTAGACCAAAACCTAATTTAAGATTATTGTCAAATATCAAAAATGGAGAAATTGTTGGTACCGAAAGCATCAGATATGATAGTCAACCTCTTAGGTTTCGATGTTTGACAATATACCAAGGTCTGGTCAGTTTGACTAAGGGTTAAGCCAAATAGGACTTGATATTTGGTAGTGTAAAGTCTAGTCAGAATCAAATGACTAGCAAAGTACCTAGGTCTGGTTAGCTTGACCAAGGGTCAATTCAAACGAGACTTGATTTTTGGAAAAAAGAAGTAAATATATTTGACAATATACCAAGGTCTGGTCAGTTTGACCAAGGGTAATCCAAACAGGACTTGATGTTTGGAAGAGATAAGTCTTGTTAGGATCAGGTAACTCGCAAAGAAGTCCTTGTTAAGGCACCAATGTCATGGTTCCGGGAACTGAGCATTGAAGTCCTAGTTGAGGATCAGGCACGAAGACTTAACCGCAGTTTGGGCACGAAATCTTGGTGAGTGAAACTAGGTCCTACTGAGTGAAGCTAGATGGTGGAAGTCCTAGTGAGTGAAACTGGGTAACAAAATCTTGGTTAGTGAAGCCAGATCCTAGTGAGTGAAGCTAGATAATGAAACCCTAAGGAGTAGACCTTAGGTGGTAAAGTCTTGGAGTTTGTCTCCAACCAAAGCCTAGTAGGTTAGGTATACTTACAAAACTTAGGCTTAGGTTGTTTGTTTGTCATATGTATGCTTATCTTGTAAGAACATGGAGTTGGAAGCAAGATCAGAAGAATAAATGCAAACAAATGGGCCTGGACTAGCTTGGTCTAAGCGCCTAGAAGCAACAGGCAGCTAGAAGGTTGGTCCAGGTGCCAGGAAGATTGATCTAGGCACTTGGATCAACCTAGGCACCTGGGCTGTTCTTAGGCACCTGAATGGTGCCAGGCACCCGAGAAGTTATACAAGTGCTCGAGACCTAGTCCATGTTAGGACCGTGACCATCAAGATAGAGGGGAGGGGGTGAATAGCTTTTTCGATTCTCTACCTACAACGTTAGCAAGTGCAAGTAGAATAACAAATAAACAAACTAAAACAATGCTAACGCCAACCTTTACGTGGTTCGGAGATGACGCTCCTACTCCACGGCTATCCGTAAGGTGGATGATCCCATGATCCTTCGGTGGATCACTCCCCGGATGCCCTCCGGCTAGCTCGTGTAGCTCCTTGTGGGTGGAGAAACCTCGCCACAATCCCGGACACACTTCTGAGCAACTAAGGCTACTAATGAGCTCTAACCAAACTCATTTCGTCAACCTCTTCCAGCCAAACCGAGCTCTCTTAAATAGAGCTCTTGGCTGAAAATAGCCGCTACCAGTCGACTGCCCCCAGGGCAGTCGACTGATCCCACCCAAATTACTAGCCAACGGCTAACACAACGGCTAGTTTTTCGAGTTTACCAGTCGACTGGTCCTGGACCAGTCGACTGATGTTTCGGTGAGTTCGAGTCCTTTACTGGCAGTCGACTGATCCATTCCCAGTCGTCTGCCCAGCTTACAAAAATACTCTTCCTCACTCAGAAGACCCTCCTTCACGTGTGCCTTCAAGTACACTCCCTTAGCTTGCCCCTTGAAGTCCTCTTCCACCGGCTATCGTCCCTCGGATGCGCACACAAGCCCTCGGCTTGCCTCCATGCCACCCTTCACGTGTGCCCTTTGAAGTCCACTGCCTCCGGCTTGCCCTTGGAGTCCTCTTCCCTCGGCTCTCGTCCCTCGGATACGTCCTCCATGTGTGACTCACCAAGTCCTGCAAACTCAATCACACATATCAAAATACAAAGGTAAACCTAACTTAAACCCTTTGCCCAAATATCAAAACACATGGTCACTTCGGACCATAGATTGCCCCAACAGTCCACCGTTCTCATCTTCGAGGATAAGGCTTGACGAACTTGTATAGGATAAGGCTAACTTCACATGCGCCCAAGAAGGCTTCATAGGCACCCGTATGACTCTTATATAAGGGACCTCGAGTAGAGCATCAGAGCTCACTTCTTTATAATCCTACTACTCATTGTCTGCGAAAGAAAAGTACTAAAGCGAAATTCTACAACCAAGGAGGCTTTAGGAGGAGTACGCTATGCTTCATACTTCTAGATCGGGCATGTTCACTGTTTTGGTTTGATTTTTATTATATGTTATAATCGTCATTTTTCATACTATTGCTTGTATTACTTGAACTGTAAGATGGGTTTTCCCAACTCCAAAAAGTTTTAGAAAGGAAACCATTAGTAGACTCACGTTGAGTGCATAGTGTTGGATCGAGGAAAACGATAGAGGGGGGGGGGTGAATATCGTTAAAACTTTTTGGATTAAAGAAAGAGCAAATACGCAGTGAAAATAAATCACACAGGAACACAAGTAGATTTTTACTTGGTTCGGAGTCGCGGTTGGCTCCTACTCCAAGGCCCACGGTCCTTGACCATTTACTTTGGCCAATACTATAATTGCGCAAAAAGGATTTACAAGTTAAGTACAACAGTATTTCAGAAAATTAAAATTTCTACACTTTTCATTACCGACGCCCGATGTGGATCGTATTTCGGTGCAGAGGGTCGTCGCTGGTGCTAGATCTCGAAGTCGTAGTTTGCCGGGGCGTAGCGCTTGAACGAAAAGCTTTGGAATGTTGAGAGAATGTGTTGTTGAAGCCTTGGGGTCGAGCCCCTTTTATAGTGCTCAAACGGGCGCCTGATAGGTTGGGGGCACCTGACACGTGCCCTCCGATCTGCGAATCCTTATCCGCGGGCTCGGTTAGCGCTTATACTCCCCACTTGGGCGCTTGAGCTGTTGGGGGCGCCCGTGACCTCACGGGCGCCTGATCCGCCTTGGTCCAGTGGCTTCGCAGCTATGTTTTGGGTTTTGCCTTCACTCTTGGGCGCGCGTATCCTTACGGGCGCCTATCTCCATTTGGGCGCCTAGGCCCAGTGAAGCACCTTCACTTGCAGACGATCAGTCCTTCGACCCTGCAACTTAGGATAGTCCCAAAAACATAATAAGCAATAATTACAGCCGTAGCTGTCTTGGTTTTGACTTTGGGTCTCCAAAATGGAACTCTAGGTTGAACCGACGCCTAATGTTCCCTCGATGGGGAACGCGCCCTCACCTACTCCTCTCAGGAGAGTTTACCTTTCACCAACCGGCTCCTCCGGTTGGACTTTTGCCCAATCCACCTGACCAGGTCTTCGTACCCAACTTCTGGTCAGGTCTTCGGTGCCCAACCCCTTGCCAGGACTTCGTGCCCAGTCCTCAACCAGGACTTCATTGCCCGACTTCCGGTCAGGTCTTCTTGCCCAGTCCTTGACTAAGACTTCTTTGCCCAGCCCTTTGCTAGGACTTCTTGCCTAGTGTACCTAGGACTTCTTCCTACACACTCAGTGAACAAGTTAGAACACAATAACATCTTAACTTCTGAACCCTTTGTCATTATCAAAACCCAGGTTTGACTTAGGTGCTGCCTGCACCAACAATCTCCCTCTTTTTGATTTATGGCAACCCGGTTCAAAAAGTTAAGTTAAACAAAAAATAGGTAAAGTACTAGATTTAATTTCCTCCCCCTTGAAGAAATCTCTCCCTGAGTTTTTCAAAAATTCGTCGGGTTTTTGAAAATGTTTCTAAGTCTTTGTTCCTAAAATTGAAAAGTTTTTCAGGTTTTCAATACGTAGAAAATTTTTAAAAAGGGATTTTTAAGTTAGAAAAATTTCAAAATATTTTTGAGTTGGGCACTTAGAAAAATTTTCATCGCATTTAGCTTTAGCACTTAGAAAATTTTCAAGATAATTTTGAAGTTAACACTTAGAAAATTTTCCACCAGAAAATTTTAGAGTAAGTACTTAGAATATTTTTGAAAACAATTTTGAGTTAAGTACTTAGAATATTTTTGAAAATAATTTTGAGTTAAGTACTTAGAATATTTTCAAAACACTTTTGAGTTAAGTACTTAGAATATTTTCAAAACACTTAGTTTTTGCACTTTTAGAAAATTTTCTAAACTGATTTTGAAGTTTTAACACTTAGAAAATTTTCAAGCAAAATTTCCAAGCAGTTTATATACTTAGAAAAAATTTTCAAGCAAAATTTTGAAGTTAACATTTAGAAAATTTTCACCAAAAAATTTTAGAGTAAGTACTTAGAATATTTTTGAAAAAAATTAACTTTCAAAAGGAACTTCAGTACTTAGAGAACTTTACTTTTTGAAAAAAAGGAGATAAAAATTTTGAAAAGAAATTTAATTTGGAAAAAATTTAAATTTTAAATCCTTCTTTTCTCTCCTTTCCAATCTCTCCCCCTTTGCCATATATAAAAAAAATATAGCAAAAAAAAACTGAGTAATAAAAGTAAGGTGCTGTACTGAACCAATTCTAAGTATAAACTGGACCAAATCAATTTAAATTTTCTCTTTCGGGTCCTGTCTAGCCTAATTAGCTACTTACTAACTGTTATAAACAGTAGCTTTCGCTAGGGTTAGTCAAGTTAAGTGATCTGATCAAGTTAGATTTTCTAGCTTGACACTTAACCTGATTACTGTTTAATTGGTATTTAGTGCCCCAATTACTGCAGATGCACTGACTTAAAGCATCTTGAATCAAGGCATAGACCTAAGCATCTCAACCCAGTCTAGGTTATCAATCAAAAGTACCCTAAGGTGCTTGTGAGATGCTGGCTACTAGATCTATAGGTGCATGCAATTCTAGGGTTAGGGCCTAAGCTAAGTCCATTTGCGAAAAAACCCTAGTTTTGAAGGGAGTAAGTTTTTAAAAACTAAGTCGGAAAATCATTTTGAAAAAATGATTTTTCAAATAAAATAAGAAATAAAGCAGTTTTTGAAAAGAAACATAAGTAGAGTAGTCATATTCTACCAAGCATAACCCTAACTGCCTTCTTAGTGAGCTGAACTCAGACTCAGGTAAGGGTTTGGTGAAGATATCAGCTAAGTTTGATTTTGAATCTACATGCTTAAGGACTATCTCACCCCTGGCTACATGATCTCTTACGAAGTGATGTTTAACTTCTATATGTTTAGTTCTAGAGTGTTCGATTGGGTTCTTAGTTAGATTAATTGAACATATATTATCAATGTAGACTTGGGTTTGGGTGTAATCAAGCTGGAAGTCCTTAAGAGTGTGCATCATCCATAAGAGTTGTGCTACACACTCTCCTAAAGCAACATATTCTGCTTCGGTTGTAGATAGAGCTACACAGTGTTGCTTTCTACTGCACCAACTGACTAGACTATTTCCTAAAAGTTGGCAGCTTCCACTTGTACTCTTTCTATCTAGTTTGCATCTAGCATAGTCAGAATCAGAGTATCCTGACAGGTCAAAAGTTGAGGTCCTAGGATACCAAATCCCTACATTTAGGGTGTCCTTGATGTATCTAAGTATTCTTTTTAGGGCTGCTAAGTGTGTTTCCTTAGCACTGGTTTGGTATCTAGCACACATTCCTACAGCAAAAAGGATATCAGGTCTGCTGGATGTAAAGTAAAGTAGACTCCCAATCATACTTCGATATAGTTTAAGGTCTACAGGTTTACCATCAGGGTCACTATCTATTTATACATTTGTGGCCATAGGGGTACTTATGCTTTTGGAGTTATCCATTTTAAATTTCTTTATTAACTCCTTAGCATATTTGGATTGATGAACATAATTTCCATCCCTAGTTTGCTTAATTTGTAATCCTAAAATGAAGTTGAGCTCACCAACTAAGCTCATTTCGAATTCGTTTTCCATTATTTTTACAAATTCGTTTAAGAAATTTGAGTTGGTGGATCCAAAAATTATGTCGTCAACATAGATTTAGGCAATAAAAATGTCTTTTTCTAAGGTCTTAACAATAAAATTTGAGTCAATTTGTCCTTGGTTAAATTCCTTAGAAATGAGATAGGTTGATAGGCGTTCATACCATGCCCTAGGTGCTTGTTTTAGTCCATACAGTGCCTTATTGAGTTTGTAAACGTGGTCAGGTTTTTCTAAGTCCTCAAAATCGGGGGGTTGTCCTACATAGACTTCTTCTCTAATAAATGAATTCAGAAAGGCTGGCTTTACATCCATTTGGTAGAGTTTAAATCTTTTATGGGCTGCAAAGGCTAGCAACATTCTAATAGACTCAAGTCTAGCTACTGCGGCATAGGTTTCGTCATAGTCTAACCCTTCGACTTGACTGAACCCTTTAGCTACTATGCGGACTTTATTTCTAAATATTTCCCCTTGGTCATTTAGCTTATTCCTAAACATCCACTTAGTGTCAATAATGGATTTGCCCTCAGGTTTAGGTACTAGTTCCCAGACTTGGTTCCTTTCAAATTGGGCTAACTCCTCTTGCATTGCTATGATCCAATCAGGATCAGGTAAGGCTTCCTCTATAGTCTTAGGTTCAATTTTTGAAATCAGTGCAATCTGACTAAGATTTCTATAGGAAGACCTAGTTCTGACTCCTAAGGTTGGATCACCCACAATTTGATCAGTTGGGTGACTGAGTCTCGGTTTCTTAGTTCTTCTATTACTTGGTTCAGCCTCAGGTCCGGCCTGGACAGTTCAGTTCAGCATTGGGTTCAATTGCTTGGGTTGGTTCAATTATTGGTTCAATTGACTCAGTAGTTGGTTCAATAGTCAATTCATTTAGAGGTTCAACTAGTGGTTCAATTGGTGGTTCAATAATTTGTTCATTATCTTCATGATCAATATTTGATGGATTTAGATTTGGATCATCAGATTTAGTTTCCTCATCAAATATTAGATTTGTTGTTTCTTCAATTTTGTTAGTTTGTTTATTGTAGACCCTATAGGCCCTACTTGTTGTTGAATATCCTAAGAATATTCTAGGGGTTGACTTAGACTGAAATTTACCTAGGTAGTCCTTAGTGTTTAGAATATGGACTTTGCATCCAAAGACCCTTAGGTAGTGTAGGTTTGGAAGTCTATGATAATATAATTCATAGGGAGTTTTATTATGTCGTTTGTTAATTAGGACCCTATTTTGGATATAGCAAGCCGTACTAATTGCTTCTGCCCAAAATTGGTTAGCTAGGTTGAATTCATTGAGCATAGTCCTAGAGGCTTCCTGTAGGGTTCAATTTTTCCGTTCTACTATCCCATTTTGCTGGGGGGTTCTAGGACATGAGAATTCGTGAATATACCCGTTTATTCTACAAAATTCCTCGAACATTTGATTCTCAAACTCTCCCCCGTGATCACTCCTAAGTCTTTTGATTTTAGTATCATTTTGATTTTCAATTATCTTACAAAAATCAATAAACAGGTTTAGGGTTTCATCCTTAGTCTTTAGGAACCTAACCCAAGTAAACCTAGAGTAATCATCGATAATTACTAAGCAGTACCGATTTCCGCTTAGTGACTTGGCTCCATGTGAATCAAAATAGGTCAAGGTGCAGGAGCTCAAGCGTAGTTTGAGTTAGATCTGATTGAATTTGTTTGTGATTAGCCTTGGTTTGTTTACCTTGGTTGCATGATTCACATATCATGTTTTCATGGTTCTTAATTTTTGGTATTCCTTTAATTAAACCAAGTTGGGTGATTTTTGAAATTAATCTTAGATTAGTGTGACCTAATCTCCTATGCCAGAAGTTTGATTCTTCTAATTGAGTTAAGAAGCATTTAGGTACTAAGGGTAGGTTTATAGTGTAAACGTTATTTTTCCTAGTGCCCTTAAGCATGACTTCTGAGTCTTACAAATTTCTAATCAGGCAGTCAGAGTTGGTAAAAGTAATTACATAGCCAGTATCACATAATTGACTTATACTAAGCAAATTAAATTTAAAGTTTTCAACCAAGAGTGTCTTTTTAATTACAAAATCAGATTTGAGTTCAATGTTACCTGACCCAATGACTTTAAGTGTAGCATTGTTGCCAAATGCTACTGAGCCTAGGTTCTTGAACTTGAGTTTGGTGAATTTCAATTTATCTCCAGTCATGTGTCTGGAGCATCCGCTATCCAACATCTATTGGTCCAAATCTTTATGTTCCTACACATAAAGAATTTGTTGATTTGGATCCAATTAGAATTAAGGATAGCTTAAATTGATTTTCACAACCTAGTCTGTCTCACCCAATCTAGAGTTATCAATCATGTTAACCTTATGGGTTTTGTGAGACAGGTTTTAATAGAAGTAACGATTTTATTTTGAGAAAAATGATTAATTTTGAAAAGTTGAATTAATTTTGAAAACCAGTTCAATTGAATTTTAATTTTTAAAAAGTGGTTGAATCTAAGATTAATTGAAATTTGTGTTAGATTCAAATCTGACAATAGTAAAGTGAATTTGGTTTTCAATAATCGGTTTCCAGGTCTTGGCGAGGCACTAGGCCTTCTTTGGTCGTAGCCTTATTGGATCATCAATCCTTTCCTTGACAAAGCCTTTTATTGAAAATCCATTTTCAAGTTACACCTTGAAAGATTTTGGTCTAACTAGTTTGGGTCTTGGATCGGTAGCTTCGGCTAGTTCTGCCAAAATGGCTTCCCTAACGTACTATCATCTCATCTCCACCCAATACTATGTTGTTCAAATTTCAGTTAATCGTTTTAGTCCTTAGTCTAACCAGTCCTAGGTCTAAGCATGGTAATTAGCAGAAAAATAAATAAACAATCAAGCATGCAATTCAAATTAAGAAAAGAATTTATCTAACTATAAAAATTATTTTTAAGTTGGCTCCCCCTGGACTAAAGCCACAATAATGGTTCGGCAAGATATGAGTCTTGTCCTTGGGGATCCAATACTGGTTTGGTCCAGCTTGGTTGTTCAAGCATAGTTTTGGTACCTATGCTTGAATTTTGGGTCTGGATTGGTTCAATACAACATAGTATGACCTTTGTCTCGACTTGGTTCGATACCCTAACCCGGATCGATTTAGAATGGACTTCTGCTTTCCAAGGATCATGTCAAGACCCTTGGAACCCGAAGTGAATCGTTCTAAAGCCACTCTAAGGTCCTTGACTTGAGTTTTCAAGGAGGAGTTCTCTTTCTCAAGCTTTTCAACTTGAGTAGAGGTTCCTTCTTGAACCTTCTGGTCAAAGATCTAGAGTCAGCTCCCTCTTTCAGGAGTTTTACTTCCTGTCGGAGGGACTCGACTGAATTTTGGCTTTCGCTAAGTTACTAGATAGGTAAGCAATTAACTCTGATAATTCAACTTTAGAATAACCACTTATAGTTATTTTGCCGTTCTCCGAAATGGTGAGCCTTCCGTCGTCCGGCTCCGATTCTGATCCAGTGTTGATGTCTTCCGAAGCAGTCAAGGCAAGAAGGTTCGATTGTGGGGCCTCTTCTTCTACTTCGGAGGAAGACTCGTCCCACGTGGCTTGAAGGGCCTTCTTCCTTCGAGTCTTCTTTGCTTCTTTCAGATTAGGGCACTCCGATTTGTAGTGTCCCTTCTTGTTGCATTCGTAGCAGGTTAGTTTGATTTGGTCTTAGATGTTGAGGGTTCAGCTGGATCTTCCTTCTTTCGGCTGGCTTTTCTTCTGTTGGTCTGATGCTTCAGCTCCTTGTAGTAGTCCCAGGCTAGCCGAACCAGCTTGGGTCGATCCACTTCGCTATCTTCTGAGTCTGAGTCTGAGTCAGACTCGGGTGCAGGTTGAGGCTTTTTCTTGGCCACATTTTCTTGGGTTTTTCCTGCAAGAAAAGCAATACCTTTCTCGGCTAAAGTGCAGTTAGTCTACTCATGTAATTCTAATTCTAAAAATAATTTATCTTATTTAATTTTAGAAAGATCCCTAGAAACTTTGTAAGCATCTACTATAGATGCCCACAAAGTATTTCTTGGGAAGGCGTTTAGGGTATACCTGATAAGGTCACGGTTTTCCACCTTGTGACCGATTGTGTGCAGGTCGTTCATCAGCTCCTGGATCCTGGCGTGGAGCTGTGTTGCTGACTCACCTTCATTCATTTTGATTGTGTACAATTTGTTCAGCAGTAGGTCCCTTTTGCTGATTTTGGTGTCGGAGGTACCTTCGTGCAACTCGATCAGCTTACTCCAGAGTTCTTTCGCACTGTTAAAGGGACCCACCCAGTTCAGTTCTTCTTTGGTTAATCCACATTGGAGTGTCTGGGTTGCCTTTGCATCAGCCTCGATCTTCTTCTTCAGCGAGGCGTTCCATTCTGAGTAATGCTGTGCCACTCCTTAAGCATTCTTAGGGATTTCCAAACTAGATTGGATTATGATCCACATATCCACCTGAGTTTTCAGGTGGACTTCCATCCGACTCTTCCAGTAGGAGAAGTCTTCTCCACCGAAGAGTGGTGGTCTGGCTGTGCTGAACCCCTCTTGCATGGCCATTAAGATTTCTGAAATGACAAAAACAAAGAAATTCTTGTCCCAAGACTTGGTCTTGGATTAGTAGTGCGGGAATAAAATAATTGAGAAAAAGCGATCGAGTGGTGTTGCACCAACCTCGATTAACGAGAAAATTTAAAAAAAAAAGAAATTAAAAATTTCGTAAAATCCAAAAAACTCTCAAATTGGTGGTTGCACCAAATTTGAGCCACCCGCTCTGATACCACTTATTGGATCGAGGAAAACGATAAAGGGGGGGTGAATATCGTTAAAACTTTTCGGATTAAAGAAAGAGCAAATACTCAGCGGAAATAAATCACACAGGAACACAAGTAGATTTTTAATTGGTTCGGAGTCGCGATCGGCTCCTACTCCAAGGCCCACGATCTTTGACCATTTACTTTGGGCAATACTATAATCGTGCAAAAAGGATTTACAAGTTAAGTACAGCAGTATTTCAGGAAATTAAAATTTCTACACTTTTCGTTACTGATGCCCGATGTGGATCGTATTTCGGTGCAGAGGGTCACCGTCGACGCTGGATCTCGAAGTCGGAGTTTGCCGGGGGCGTAGCTCTTGAACGAAAAGCTTTGGAGCGTTGAGAGAATGTGTTGTTGAAGCCTTGGGGTCGAGCCCCTTTTATAGTGCTCAAACGGGTGCCTGATAGGTAGGGGGTGCCTAACACGTGCCCTCCGATCTGCGAATCCTTATCCGTGGGCTCGGTCAGTGCTTATCCTCCCCACTTGGGTGCCTGAGCTGTTGGGGGCGCTCGTGACCTCACGGGCGCCTGATCCACCTTGGTCCAGTGGCTTCGCAGCTATGTTTTGGGTTTTGCCTTCACTATTGGGCGCCGTATCCTTACGGGCGCCTGAGCCCTTTCGGGCGCCTGTCTCCATTCGGGCGCCTAGGCCCAGTGAAGCACCTTCACTTGCAGATGATCAGTCCTTCGACCTGCAACTTAGGATAGTCCCAAAAACATAATAAGCAATAATTACAGCTGTAGCTGTCTTGGTTCTGACTTCGGGTCTCCCAAATGGAACCCTAGGTCGAACCGATGCCTACTGTTCCCTCGACGGGGAACGCGTCCTCACCTACTCCTCACAGGAGAGTTTACCTTTCGCCAACAGGCTCCTCCGATTGGACTTTTTCCCGATCCACCTAACCAGGTCTTCGGTGCCTAGCCTCATGCCAGGACTTCGTGCCCAGTCCTGACCAGGACTTCTTTGTCTGACTTCCGGTCAAGTCTTCTTGCCCAGTCCTTGACCAGGACTTCTTTGCCCAGCCCTTTGCCAGGAATTCTTGCCTAGTGTACGTAGGACTTCTTCCTGCACACTCAGTGAACAAGTTAGAATACAATAACATCTTAACTTCTGAACCCTTTGTCATTATCAAAACTCAGATTTGACTTAGGTGATGCCTGCACCAACACATAGGCCTTGGATATGCTAACCATGGAGGGTTGGGAACCAAGTAAATCCTACGTGTTTACTGTGTATTGAGTCTTTTTTCTTTTCTTTATTTACATTTCCACTTCATACTAACAACTTTGTTGAGAAAGATGAATGACAAAATTCTAAATGAACAAGAGTCGATATTCACCCTCCCCTCCTATCATCATATCCGATCCTACAGAGATTCCAGACTGCCCACAGGTATGTTGTGGTAGAGTGTTCTCCTGTAGTCCCTACCTAGATAGCTAGATGTCTTGGTCATTTATATTTCTCGTGGTGGAGTGTTGCTCCCATATATGATGTGTGATGCATATGTTTGAGATATGATTAATCTCCCACAGACTCTAGCTAGATAGCTAGCGGTCTTGGTCATTTGTATTTTTTGTAATGGAGTGTTGCTCTCACCTATATTGATTTATTGTTGTTATACCCTGGGCTGCCCATAAGTATCTATGGTAGAGTGATCTCCCATAGCTCGTAGCTAGATAGCTACTTTGCTTACTGTCCACTCGACCACTCAAGAGTAGTGGTATCTTGAGTACTATACAGTTGTCATTATAGGATCGTTGCATGTAGGAGGGGAGGGGGGAGAGGGTGATTCACATGACTTTTAAAACAACTCATCTTTTTTGGATTTATAAAGAAAGTGCGCAACAACAATTAAGGCGAAGAAACAAAACACAAGTCAAATAGAACGTAAGTGGTTTTACTTGGTTTAAAACTTTCGGTGACTCCTACTCCAAAACCCCAGGTCCCCTGAACCTATCGATGGGTAATCCACTAATTTCTTCTACCAGTAAACTTCCGGTAGAGTAATTGAATACAAAGAGATAGGCACAGTGTAACACCCTACACTGTCCCTTTTAAGTACCATAGATTAAGTGCAATAAAATAAAGATTAACAACACTTTTTTAATCTTCGGATGTAAGTGCTCGTGTATTGGTGTCGGTCTTCCAATAGTGATTAGACGTAGTCAAATCGTAGCAGGGCTGCAGCAAGAAGACGAGGAAGTAGAATGATCACCGGAGCTCAAGATCGAAGTGTAGAAGTTGCTTTTGAGGTCTTGAGTTCGAGCTCCTTATATATGACTGCTGAGACATCTTAGTTCCCAACTTAGCCACCTCAGATCTGAATCACTTATCAAATCCGAAGCCTATATAGCTTATCCTCTTGAAGGTGCCTCAGATTTGAAGTGAGGTGCCTCAGTTCTCAACTGAGGTGCCTTGGACTACCGAATTCTTATCTCCAACTACAGTTTCACGAAGATGCTTTCAACCACTTGAAGGCGCCTCTAGTCCCAACTGAGGCACCTTAGGTCCCACCTGAGGCACTTCGAGCACTGTTTATCTGAGGTTGAATTTTGCAGTTTTGGCCCTATAAAATATGTTAATCTAGAAACCAAGTATACCTTACAAAACAAAGTTAACACAAGTATAAACAGGATAAAATACAATTCAGTATTAATTAGATTCTATCGTCCTACGACCAGGATCTAGTCAAGGCCTAAACTTAGAGCTCCAAAATGGTTCTAAGCTAGATTGCGCCTAAAGTCTCTATTGGGGACTCATCCTCACCGAAATGCGCTCCTCCAGCTATTTACCTCACTTATCTTGTGCAAATTTACTTAGCTCCTTAATCCACCAGGTCTTTCAGCCAACTGTTAGGTCCTGTGAACCAAGCAAGGCTTCATGCCAAGTTTACACTAACTTGGGCTTCAGCTAGTTGTCAGGCCCCGTGGATCCATCTAGACTTCTTGCCAGGACTCAACTACCTTAGACTTCAGCCTGATGTCAGATCCTAAGCCTTTCAATCTTGCACACTCAATAACAATGTTAGAAAATAACACATAACTTTAAGTCTTTTATCATACATCAAAAAATATATCAAAAAACTGCTACACGGATGTCACCGTACAATATATCATTGTTAGTGCAAACTGCACCAAGAATATATCATTGCCTACTCTGCTACACGGATGTCATAGTACACTACACCAAAAAATAGCTTTAACAATGGTGGAAAATTATTGTAAAACCCCCCCAAAAAATTGTTGTTAATCAACCCATTGAGAAAGGTCTCTACGGGCAAAGACAACCGTTTTAAAATCGTTATCCTTTTAGGTAAAACACAATGATTTTTCACCGTTGTAAATCAATTTGAATCATAATATTTTGAGTTAAAAGATAATGATTTTTTACAGAAACGACAACAAGTTTTCACTGTTGTGTTTCAATAAAAAAGATAACAATTTTTATCTGTTGTCTTTGAGTGTCCCTATCTTTCTCAATGCATCAATTTACAATAGTTTTTTACAACAGTTAAAAACCATTGTATTTCAATTGCAAAGATAACGAATTATAATTGTTGTTTTTAAGTGTCCCTGTCTTTCTCAATGTATCAATTTACAATAGTATTTTACAACTATTGTTAAAAAATCATTATATTTCAATTGTAAAAACAACATATTATAACCGTTGTTATTTCTCAACACACAATAATACAAAACAATAAACCATTATAAAAAATATATTATTATTACAATAAACCATTTGTCTACAAACATATCATCCCATGATCACTTCTGATAAACATATACAAAACTTGTAGTAAAACAACTACACATCATACTCAGTACTACGTTTATAACCAAAACATTTATAGATTACAACACTTAACCAAAAATGTTTCAATACCTAAATTTCCTAGCTAGTCTTTAATTACAAGATTCTTCATTTTTTTTAAAGTTTATTACTTATTCTTCTTTCAGCCAAAACTTGTTGCCTGCATTTGTTGCCTGGAATCAAAATCATGAGTATAAATATCAGTAAGCTACAACTATATTCACAAGCAAAAGTATATATACTCAACAATCTTTTTAATAAAAAAATTGAATAGTGAAGTGAAGCACAATTTTGCAATTGAGCAATAAAAGATATAATGAGATCATAAAAACTAAGATAACTGAAGCAATGAATAATTATGATGAGATCATAAAAAAAATTAAGCAATGAACTTAAACCAAAAATGACATCTCAAATTAGTTTAGGAGATATGGCACAAACCTCTAGTATGACCCATCAGACATCCTAGTGGTGTCGTAATACCAGGTATGAAGGCTACCACTAGCTTCTCAATTTTACTTTCCTGTGTAGCTAGCAAAAACAAATGCTAATCAGCATAAAGCTCTATCATGATGAACCCAGAAATAATACATATGCAATTCCCCAAACAACTATTATCTTTCACGTATCTTGATAGTTTTTTATCTATTTCTGACTCATAGATTATAAATGGAATAGTTAGTGAAACATAAAAAATTTATAGATTTATCTGGTTAGGCTATATCAATAGATATCTTAAGTCAGTTTAAAGGTAACAAGTAGGGTGGGTTGTCCTATACTCCATACACCAAACTATTGATTCAACGTGATCAATTATAAAAATCTGCAATACTACTCTCTTTGAAACAAAAGGATATTTGGACTTATCTTAAGTTGACACTCATATTAAAAAATAATGAATGATTTACAGTAAATATGACATCTTCTATATGAGCATGACATCTACATAAAAAATTCTGAAACATTAAACATCAAGATAGCAAATAAAAACAATTATCAATGTCACACCCCGAGACCCAAAGGAGTCGTTAATCCAATATAAAATCAGACAACATCTCCCCTATACGTTGGACAATTTACAACATACATACAAAAACATATATACATAGCAAGCTATACTAGTAGTAAGAATTACGCTGATACAGGCTCGTGAACAGAAGGTAGTGCATAATTGAAGGCTGAAAGTAAGTACATACTATTGGATCGAGAATAACGATAGAGGGGGGGGTGAATATCATAAAATGTTTTCGAATAAACCTTTAAGAGAATAAGCAGCGGAAATTAAAAACACAAAGAAAGACACGAACACAAGGATTTACATGGTTCGGAGTCGCGGTCGGCTGCTACTCCAAGGCACACGGTCCTTGACCGTTTACTGCGGGCAATTCTATAATGCGCAAAGTGTTTTACAGAGAATGGTACAGAAATTTTACAGTAAAAGAAAACAGAGTTACTCATAATGATTGACGCCTGGTATGGATCATACTTCGTTGCGTAAGGTCGTCGTCGGTGCTTCAATTTTGAGATGGAAGGTTTCTAGAACAGAGCGCTTGAGTCGAAGAGCGTAGTTGCGTTGGAAAGATGTGTTGAGAAGCCATGGGGGTCGAGCACCTTATATAGTGAGCTTGGGGGCGCCCGGGACGTTGGGGGCGCCCTCCACCTGTCACTTGATCCGGCAAACTCTCGGTCAGCCATTATCGCTCCAGGATTGGGCTGAGGTTTGACGGGGGTGCCCGGGATGCAGGGGCGCCCGGGTTGACTCGATCCACTGGCTTCTCGCTGAGTTAAACTCTATCTGCTTCGTTGGCTTGAGCCCAGGGCGCCCGAGGCATCCGGGGTGCCCGGGAGCACGGGGGCGCCCGAGAGCTTGGGGGCACCCCGCCCAGTGAGCTTCCGAAGCGTTTTCTTGCTTAACTCTTGTTTGGCTTTTACCTGGGGCTCCCGGGACCTCCCGGGCGCCCAACCCAGCTGCTGCCTCTCTCCTTTGAGGCGTTTTGAGCTGCAGAAACTCTTTCCTTCGGTCCTGCATCCAGGGTTAGTACCAAACATGATAAAGCAAGTATGTTAGTGAGTCTTACAGCCGTAGCTGTCTTGGTTCTGACTTTGGGTCTCCAAAATGGAACCCTAGGTCAAACCGACGCCTACTGTTCCCTCAACGGGGAACGCGTCTTCACCTACTCCTCTCAGGAGAATTTACCTGTTGCCAACCGGCTCCTCCGGTTGGACATTTGCCCAGCAGTCCTTCGCCAGGTGCCTAGCTGTCCTTCGCCAGGTCTTCAGTACTAAGCAGTCCTTCGCTTGGTGCCTAGCAGTCCCTCGCCAGATCTTTGTTTCCTGGCAGTCCTTCACCAGGTGCCTAGCAGCCCTTCGCTAGGTCTTTGTTTCCTGGCAGTCCTTCGCCAGGTGCCTAGCAGCCCTTCGCTAGGACTTTGTTTCCTGGCAGTCCTTCGCCAGGTGCCTAGCAGCCCTTTGCTAGGACATTATTTCTTGGCAATCCTTCGCCAGGTGCCTAGCAGCTCTTCGCTAGGACTTTGTTTCTGCACACTTGAGTAACTTTATTAGATCACAAATAAACTTAACTTTGAATTCTTTGCCAATATCAAAACAAGGTTCGATATGGTGCTTCCTGCACCAACAATCTCCCCCTTTTTGATTTATGGCAACACAATTCAAAGTTAAGTTAAAAACTTATAATAGTTAAGAACATAAGGTAAACAATGAAGTATAACTGTTTATGAACAGAATAAATGTAGATTTGAAAAAAAATCTATATTTCTCATACTCCCCCTAAAACCCTGAATACTTGTGTTATAAAACACTTAAAACACTTAACTTTGATCTTTCCTCCCCCTTTGACATATATCAAAAACATACATGGGCGAACAAGGTTTCTAATAGGGAGTATTACTAAAATAAATTCAAGTTATGGATTTAACAATTTCCCAAAAACATAGTTGTCAAGAAAACTTTAATTAATGGATTTCATAATTTTTTTTAAAAAAATGATGTTCAAAGTAATGGATGTTTTGAACATGCATGAAGCTCCCCCTTAACGTGACAACTCTTCTCCTTATATTTTAGGATATTTAAAAAAAACTTCAAAAACATAATTTTCAAGAAAAAACTTAACAGTAGCTTACTTAGCCAACATTTTGAAAACAATTTTCCTTTAAAAAATTTCAACTTTTGCACACATAGAAAAATTTCATTGGAACATATTTTGTGCATTTAAAACTATTTTTTAAAAAAATCTTTAAATGGACATGTTTTTACCAAAACAAAGATTTGTTTAAGAAAACTATACTTAGAAATATTTGCCCAAAAATTTCCAAAGGTTTTGCTCAGACAAACATTGTTTACTAAGGAATATTTTACTTAGAAAAAAAACATGCACTTAAAAAATTTTTTGAAACACTTAGAAATACTTAGAAATTTTTGAAGCACTTTTTGAAAAAGAGATAAAAATTTTAAAAAAAATTCCTTTCTCTCCCCCTTAATGTGAAATTCTTCTCATTAGACCATTTCTAAGATAAACTTTCTTTGAAAAGGGGAAAAAGTTTAAGGAAGAGTTTGATTTTCACTTTTTCTACTCTCCCCCTTAGCCATATATCAATAAAGAACTCTTGAAAAATATATTTTGAAAGATATTTTAAATTTGTGTATCAGAGCTTATGAGTTTTGAAAACATAAATATTTGAGTGAGAGAATAATGTCAAAAATTATGATAATTACTAAGTAACATAATTTTGAAATAATAAAGAATTGATGCTCAAAAAACAGAACTGGAGTCAAGTGTATATTCTTATTGAGTCCATGCATCAAAGAAAATAAGTTTACTTGTTTTGAATATTTTGCAAATGCAAAAAAAAACAAGTACCTTTGAACAATTGTCTTTAAAACATAAGTACTTTGAAAAATTTTATGAATTTGAGAGGTATAAGTACTTTTAAAAATTTTTAGAATTTTTGAGAGGTATAAGTACTTTTGAAAAATCTTATTTTTAAAAGATAATATTTTACTTGACTTGGTTTCTTTTCCAGTCTAACACAATCCTAGGAAACCTTGTTGACTACAAAGATATTTTCCTAAGTGTCCTAGAAATTCTTCAAACTCAAGTAAATATTATTTTCCATAAGTATATATAAAAATGAAAGTATTTAAATAAACTCCCTTATGTTTTCAGACGGATTTAAATAATGCAGTACATGAAAACATATTATTTTGAAATTAGAAAATCCTTCAGTTTGATCTCCCCCTAAACTTGACCCAGTCCTAGGAAGCTTGTTGACCACAAGTACTCTTCCTCTGAGTCATTATGGTTGATTCAAACCACATGAATTATTTAATAATTCAAAACAAATAATTGCAATAAAAATCTTGTCAGAAAATCTTCTTTTGATTTAGACTTCCCCTAAATTTGACACATCCTAGGAGTCCTTATAGATCATGAAGTGGACCTTCCTCTGTGTCTTTAGGGTTTATTAAAATCAAAAGAATAGTTTTGAATAACAGTATGGTAATATAATTTTAGAAAATTCAATTTGAAATGAAGATAATTTTAAAGCATAAGCCCCGTTTTCGAAAAATATTTTGAAATGATAATGATTTTTGTAAAGCACAATTTTTGAAAAATATAGTGATTATTTGAAGGAATAGTATTTTTAAACTTTCTCTTTTAATTTGAACTCCCCCTAAATCTGACACGGTCCTAGGAGGCTTGTTGACCACAAGTTAATCCTCCTCTTAGGGGTTGTCAAAATTAAAGGAACAATTTTGAACATGCCTTTTGAGTATGATAATTTTCAAGGAGATAGATTTTTGAAAACACAATTTGGTATGATAGCACAGTTTTCGAAACCCATTTTGAAATGATAATAATTTTTCAAAGATATTTTAAAAGAAAATTAAAAAGAATAAACCACTCCCCCTGTACCGTTTAACTCAATCTAATGTCCTAGGGGACTTCAGTATTATTCATGTTTGACTTTGTTGACTAGGGTTGACTATGTTGACCAGGTTTGACTATGCTGACTTGGTTTTACCAATAATTGACCCAATCAAGTCCTAGATCTTAGTATTAATTCAATCAAGACTTAGTTTGATGAGTTAATTTTGAAAACAAATGAAATTCAATTTTTGAAAAATGTTGAGTGGAAAATATATGGAGTTAATTTAGAATTATTTTTTTTAAAAAAATTGAGTTGATTTTGAAAAAAGAATTGAACTATATAATTAGGTCCTAGATATCTCACCCAGTTCTAAGTGACAAGGACATGTTACCTTATCTGTTTTGTGAGATGCTTTAACAAAAATGAAAATTTTAAGTTTGAAAAAAAACATGGTTAATTTTAAAAGGTTAAATTAATTTTTGAAAACAATTATTTTTGAATTTATTTTGAAAAAGAATATTTGAATCTAAGATTAACTGAAATTTGTGTTAGATTCGAATTTGACAAAGAGTAAACTGAATTTAAATTTCAAAAATTAGCTTCCAGGTCTTGGCGAGGCACAAGGCCTTCTTTGGCCGTAGCCTTATTGGATCATCAACTTTTCCTTGACAAAGCCTTTTAGTGAAATTTCATTTTCAAGGTTACTTTTTGAGAAATTCTGGTCTAACTAGCTTGGGTCTTGGATCGGTAGCTTCGGCTAGTTTCACCAGTCTAAAGAGACCAAGTAGTGTATACTTGACCTTATTAGAAAAGGCTTCCCTAACGTACTATCATCTCACCGCCACCCAATACTATGTTATTCAAATTTCAGTTAATTTATTTAGTCCTTATACTAACCAATCCTATTTCTAAGCAAAAAAAAAACAAGCAAACATGACAAAAAAATGATCTAAGTTATATCATAATTGAAATAATACTCTAGGTTTTTAAAATCAGTAAGGTTATGAATTAAGTTTTCTAACATATTAACCTTAACTAATTTATATGAATTAATCATGTTATTTGAGATAAGTATTGGATTTTCAAATATTGAAAACTTACCTTTCCCGATCGTTTGTCCAGTACTCTTGTAATGATCACGAGCTAATCGGACCAGATTGGGTCGATCTCCCTCATTGTCTTCTGATTCCGAGTCTGAGTCAGACTCGGGTACCGGTTGAAGCTTCTTCTTTGGAGTTTTCCCTGCACTTGAAATTATACCTTCCTCGACCATTATAGTATCAGTCTGATTATTTAATTGTAATTCTAGAACAAATTCAAAATTGGTTATCATTTTTGTCTCAGTCACTTTGTCTTCTGACTCTGGCTCGAATTCGTAGTCAAGTATGGATTCTATCTCATCTTCTGATCCGGAGTCAACTTTGAAGTTGGGTGTTGACTCTTCTAAGATCTCAATATCGGAGCTCTCTTCGTGTAGATTGATTAGCTTTTCCCACATCTCCTTGGCACAGTTGAAGGATCCGACCCGCTTCAATTCTTCATTGGTTAGGCCACATTGTAGGATTGCAGTTGCCCTTGCATCCGTCTCAATCTTCCTCAGGGATGGTTCATCCAGTTGGTCCCACGTAATTGATGGACCATCTTCTGTAGGGAGGGAGAACCCTGTTTGAATGATCATCCATATGTCCATATGGGCCTTCAGATGGAACTCCATTTGACTTCTCCAATAATTGAAGTTCTCGCCGGAGAATAGCAGTGGACGAGCACTGTTCCACTCTTGGTTGGCCATTTAGTTTAACCTCGTACAGAAAAGAAGTAACAAAAATGTACCAAGACTTGGTCTTGGATTAGTAGTGCGGGAGAAGGAAGAAATAGCCTAACAAAAATATTGCACGAATTTCGAGGCAGAATAAAAAAAATTATGATAAATTTTTGAAAATGTTACTTTTGTCAATTTTGAAAAGAAATAAGCATTCAAAGTTGAAAATTTTGATCGAATTAAAGTAACACGTATTTCAAGAAAAATATTAAAATAATAATAAAAAAGTTTATGACAAATTTTCAAAAATTGATCGTTTTATCAATTTCAATGAATGGTAAAAAAATGAAAATTCAAAATTGAAAAATGGCGTAAGAATATTTTAAATCCACCCACAGATATTATTTATTTGAAAATAAAAAGCGAAAAAGATCGAGTGGTGTTGCACCAAACTCGATTAACGAGAAAGATTAAAAAAATATAAAATAATTTCGAAAATCCGAAAAACTCTCAAATTGGTGGTTGCACTAAATTTGAGCTTCCTCGCTCTGATACCACTTGTTGGATCGAGAATAACGATAGAGGGGGGGGTGAATATCGTAAAACGTTTTCGTATAAACCTTTAAGAGAATAAGCAGCGGAAATTAAAAACACAAAGAAAGACACGAACACAAGGATTTACTTGGTTCGGAGTCGCGGTCGGCTCCTACTCCAAGGCCCACGGTCCTTGCCCGTTTACTGCGGGCAATTCTATAATGCACAAAGTGTTTTACAGAGAATGGTACAGAAATTTTGCAGTAAAAGAAAACAGAGTTATTCTTCGTGATCGACGCCTGGTATGGATCGTACTTAGGTGTATAAGGTCGTCGTCGGCGCTTCAATTTCGAGATGGAAGGTTTCTGGAGCAGAGCGCTTGAGTCGAAGAGCGTAGTAGCGTTGGAAAGATGTGTTGAGAAGTCTTGGGGGTCGAGCTCCTTATATAGTGAGCTAGCCGGGATGTTGGGGGTGCCCTCCACCTATCACTTGATCCGGCAAACTCTCGGTCAGCCATTATCCCTCCATGATTGGGCTGAGGTTTGACGGGGGCGCCCGGGAGCATGGGGGCGCGCGGGAGCTTGGGGGTGCCCCGCCCAGTGAGCTTCCGAAGCGTTTTCTTGCTTAACTCTTGTTTGGCTTTTACCTGGGGCGCCCGGGACCTCCCAGGCGCCCAACCCAGCTGCTTCCTCTCTCCTTTAAGGCGTTCTGAGCTGCAGAAACTCTTTCCTTCGGTCCTGCATCCAGGGTTAGTACCAAACATGATAAAGCAAGTACGTTAGTGAGTCTTACAGCCATAGCTGTCTTGGTTCTGACTTTGGGTCACCAAAATGGAATCCTAGGTCGAACCGACGCCTACTGTTCCCTCGACGGGGAACGCTTCCTCACCTACTCCTCTCAGGAGAATTTACCTATTGCCAACCGGCTCCTCTGGTTGGACTTTTGCCCAGCAGTCCTTCGCTAGGTGCCTAGCTGTCCTTCGCCAGGTCTTCAGTACCAAGCAGTCCTTCGCCTGGTGCCTAGCAGTCCCTCGCCAGGTCTTTGTTTCCTTGAAGTCCTTCGCCAGGTGCCTAGCAGCCCTTCGCCAGGTCTTTATTTCCTGGAAGTCCTTCGCTAGGTGCCTAGCAGCCCTTCACTAGGACTTTGTTTCCTGGCAATCCTTCGCCAGGTGCCAGTAGCCATTTGCTAGGACTTTGTTTCCTGGCAGTCCTTCACCAGGTGCCTAGCAGCCCTTCGCTAGGAATTTGTTTCTGCACACTTGAGTAACTTTATTAGATCACAAATAAACTTAACTTTGAATCCTTTGCCAATATCAAAACAAGGTTTGATATGGTGCTTCCTGCACCAACACATACTAGAGTTTGTCTATCCTGCGGGTAGATGTAATCAATCCCTTATATAACCTCAAAAATGATATACAATCCAAATGTATATGTTACCTATAAGTGCATGCCCAACATATACTATGGGATCATTGTCATCGATAGAGGGGGGGGGGGTGAATAGCGATTACTAAAACTTTTTCAGAAAATAGAAAAGACAGCGGAAAAATAAACAATACTAACACAGTTTAATTTTACTTGGTACGGAGTCTTTTACTGCTCCTACTCCAAGGCTCACAGCCCTTGAGCATTTTTTTTGGACAATTCTATAACTCGAATAAGATTTACAAATGTATAATTTGAGTACAAAATTAAATAGCAAAATTAAAATATACCGACGACACTAAAAGGTTGCGGAGCATCTCGGGCAGTGTGCCATCGATCTTGATTGTTGGGACGAGGGAAACTCGAGCATGGAAGAAATTCGGAGAGCAATGGAGTGCTTTAGTAACAAGATAGCTGTCGTGAGATGTTGTCTGGAAGCAAAGGGGTGAAGCCCCTTATATAGGTAGTTCTTGAGCGCATCTAGGCTCTTGGGCGCCTACCATGTGACGCGAATCGTGTGCATCCCTCGGTCTTGGGTTCCTGGGACCTTTGAGGTGCCTAATGGCTCACGGGCACCTGAGATGCTGACGTGGCAACTTGCCAGCTTAGCCTCTCACCCGCTGGAAACGCCTCAACTCAGGCGCCTGTTACCTGTCAGGCGCCTGGTCTCTCTGGCGCCTGAACCCTTTTAGGTGCCTGGGATGCAGCAGTTACTCTCTTTCACTCCTACAACCAGGGTTAGTCCAAGAACAATATAACATTAACAATAAATGTATAAATAACAACCGAAGTTGTCTTGGTTCTGACTTTGGATTTCAAAATTAAACCCTAAGTCGAACCGACGACTACTGTTCCCTCTTCCGGGGAACGCGTCCTCACCTACTTCTCTTAGGAGAAGTTATCTTTTGCCAACCGGCCCCTCCGGTTGGACTTTTGCTCAGCCTCTGAGACTGTCGGATCTTGAGATGTCCGTTCCTCGAACCACCTCTACTTCTATCCGCAATCCTCGCTCGGCTAAGACTCTTGCGCGATCTTTCAGATCAGGACTTCGGTGCCTGACCCTCGGTCAGGTCTTCTTGCCCAGTCCTCGACCAGGACTTCTTTCTCAACCCTGCAGGTCAAGACTTCATGCCTAGGTGAACTAGGGCTTTCTTGCACAGTTGGTAAATCAATTAGATCACAATATAAACTTAACTTTAAACCATTTTGCATTATCAAAACCAGGTTCGATCTGGTGCTTCCATCACCAACAATCTCCCCCTTTTTGATTTATGGCAACATAATTCAAAAGTTAAGTTAAAAAACGCATGAAAAAGAAATATATCATAATTATGCACTGGAATGAAAGAAAAAACTTTTTTACTCTCCCCCTTAATTAGTACTCTCCCCCTTTCTCTTAGAACATTTTCAATATTTTTGAAAAACTTAGCAAAAATTTAAAATATTGCATAAAGCTCCTTTTAATTGAAAATCTCCCCCTGAAGCTTTTGAAAACATGTAATTTTCTATTTTGAAAGTTTTTCTAAGTATTAAAAAAAATAAGTATGATTTTAAGTTTAGTTTTGAAGAAAAACTTCTTAGTAAAAAAAACTTTTGAGAAAAAAACTTTAGGCAAAAATATTTTTGAAAGCTTCTAACATAATGTTTTTCTTAAACAGAATATTCTGAAAGGAGTTTAATTTAAAAAACATTTTCTCAAAAATTTTTTAGAAACAAAATTTTACTTTTACTTTCTAGAAAGAGAGGGGAAAAAATAGATTTTTAACTTCACTTTTTCGAAAAAACTAGATTTTGAGGGGAAAAAAATTTTTAACATTACTTTTTCTACTCTCCCCCTTTTCCCTATATCAATAAAAAAAAATTAAAAAAAATATGTTTGGCATGAGAAAAAAATTATGTATCAGAGCCTACTTGCTTTGTAAAAACAATGAAATTATAAAAGAAATTGACAAGCAGCAAGTAATGAACTAAGTTAGACCCAAGTAATGAGTTTTGAACCCAGTTATTATTCTAGTGAGTCCAAGCATGAAAAAAAATTAATGAGGAAAAAATATTTATTTAAAAAATAGAACAATTAATTCCTTTCGGTCCCTGACTAACCCAGTTTGCTAGTCACTAACTGTTATATTATAGTAGCTTTCACTTAGGTTAGTCTAGTTAAGTAGTTTGATCAAGTTAGATTTTCTAAGCTTGAATACTTAACCTGATTATTGTTCAATTGTATTTATTACCTCAACTGCTCTTGATGCACTGACTTAAAGCATCTTGAGTCAAGGCATAGACCTAAGCATCTTGAGTCAAGGCATAGATCTCCGAAAAAAATAAAAGTAGAGAATGTCGAGAGTAATGTGGGAGTAAGTAGCAGAAAAGGGAAGATCCATAGGAGGATAGCAAAAGAAGGTGGACTGAGCAGGTCGTAGTCCAAGAAATCTATTAAGAAAAGAAGGAGAAATGGTAAGTGGAAGGGTCTGAATAGTAGTAGTATAGCAGTAGTCATCGACTTTGACCAAGTTGTTTTAAAACTTGGTACACAAAGTCGTGTTTATGGAACCATTACACTATACTAATCATTCTAATTGGTAGTAAGTAATAACATCTATGGCTGTGGGATAAGATTGGTAAAGAAACCCCTACTCAGATAGCTGGTCTGTAAGGGTTTATATGTAGTGGTAGCAAATTTATTAAAAAGGGCTAATGTAGGAAACCTAAGGTCAGGGCTAGGCTCGATATCGGGGTCGGTCTCGGTAACACGACGTTTACTAATTATAACGATCAACAAATAAATTGATTAATAATAATAAATTGAAAAAGACAAGCTCTTAAAAAAGCATACCAAGGAGGCATCGGAGGAGAGGAAGAGGAAGGCTTGGCGATGCTTGGGGAGGTCTTAGAGGTGAGGAAGAAGTGAGAATAGTTGTGCCTTTGGTGTGGAGGGGAAGCCATGGGCGAGGGCTTATAAAACCCTTCTCAGGCGCCCGTGAGGATCATGAGGCGCCCGTGGCAGGAGATGAGGCGCCCGAGAGCTTACTCGGGTGCTTGAAAACAAGCATGGCAGCCTTTGACTGCCTCATTCGCTGGAAAAGCCTTGGGCGCCCGTGAGGGTCTCGGGCGCCTAGTTGACCATACTTTGACCGAGTTTAATTAAGTTAATCAAAGCCTAAGTTCAATTTTGTGTAAATTTTAAAAAGGTGGTTAAGTTAAAAACTTAGTTTGATTGAATTAATTTAGACATAGAAATTAAGTTAAATTTTGAAAATATTAAGTTTGATTTTTTAAAAATATTACGTTAAATTTTTGAAAATATTAAGTTTGATTTTTTTAAAATATTAAGTTAAAATTTTAATTTAAATGATTGTTAAATTTAGAAAATTAGTTTGAATTTTTAAATTTTAATTAAGTTGAATTGAAGGTATATTAATGGTAAAATTAATTGAGTTGGTTGGGTTAGACTAAAACATTAGGTCCTAAGCATCTCACCCATTTCTAAGTGACAAAACATGTATACTTATATGTTTTGTGAGATGTATTAATTTTATCTTTATTTTATGTTATCACTATGATTTGATTGAAACTTATGTTAGATTCAAGTTTAACAATTAATAAATTGATAATAAATTTCGATAATTGACTTCCAGGTCTTGTCGAGGCACAGAGGCTTTCTTTGGCCGTAGCCTTATTGGATCATCAACCCTTTCCTAGACAAATCTTTTTAAAGAAATTTTATTCTCAAATTACTTTTTGAGAAATCCTAGTCTAACTAATTGAGGATTTGGTGAGGTAGTATCGGTTAGTTCCACCTAACTAATAAGAACAAATAGGGTACGTCTTATCCTACCTGACTTTTTAGACAAGCTTTTCTTACGTACTATCATCTCGCCCTACCCTAATACTAGGTTGTACAAGTTTCAATTAAGTCAGATCCTTATCTAACCGTTTCTAAATCTAAGCATAATTTTCTTGCAAAAAGAAAATAAATAGGCATTAAACAGCAAGAAAAAAATAAGAAATAATTTATCTAACTATAAAAAAGGATTTCATATTGGCTTCCCCTAGACTAAAGCCTCGGTATGGGCTATGTAAGATGTGAATCTTGTCCTTGGAAATCCAATATTGGTTTGGTCCAGCTTGATTAGTCAAGAATAACTTTGGGACCTTTTCCTATAAGACAACTCTGAAATGCTGAGTAAGGAGGAGGCTGATTGAGGATTGCTGCTGTTCTGCTCGTGTCAGCTGAATGCAATTTTTCTCCCCCTCAGGTGCTATTGATGCTGTCAGTTTTCTTCCATTCATTGCAGGAATTGGTGAATGCAAAAAGTTTTGATTTCAGCTGGGTTCCTGTTATATACAATTGCATATCAACAGAAGGTTGGGAGCTGATCTATTGGATCATGTTTGGCTGGGTTTTTTTAGATCTTTTGAAATATAGTAGAATGTCTCTTATTCTTGTAATCCATTGGGAGTCTTGTAATACTATACTAGAAGGTTAGGTTTGGCTCCCTTCTAGTATAGTTTTTTCCTTTCAGGAATAAAGATCTTTCTTTTTTCCAAAAAAAAAGCATAACTTTGGGACCCATGCTTGGACTCGGGTGCTACTTGGGTTCAAAATAGAGTACTACGATCTGTAACGTGAGTTGGTTCGATAACCAAGTTCGAATCGGTTTAGAACTGATTTTTATTTTTCATGAATCATGTCAAGACTCTTGGAACCCAAAGTAAATCATTCTAACATAACTCTAAGTTCCTTTACCTGAGATTTCAAGGAGGAATTCTCTTCCTCAAGTTTTTGGCCTTGAGTGGAGGTTTCTTTCTGAACTGGTTCAGTTAAGGAGCTAGAGTTGACTTTCTCCTTCAGGATTTTAACTTCCTGTCGGAGGGATTTGACCCGAACGTTGGCTTTGGCCAATTTACGAGATAGATATGAGATTAAGTCGTAAAGCTGAGATTCGGGCTAACTTCTTACCGTTATTCATCCGTCTTCCGAAATTGAGAGCTTTCCAGTTTCGTCGATTTCTTCTGGTTCCGATTCTGATTCGGTGTCGAGATTGTCCGATGCTGTTAGCGTGAGGAGGTTAGCGTGTGGAACTTCTTCTTTGTCTTCTGAAGATGACTCATCCGATGCCGCTTTGAGGGCCTTCTTCCTTCGATTCTTCTTGTTCTCCTTCAAGTTGGGACATTTCGATTTGTAACCCTTCTTGTTGCACCCATAACAGGTTACTTCACTTTTCGCCTTTTGACTGGTAGTAGGTTCGGCTGGATCATCCTTTTGCTGGATCGCCTTCTTCTTCTTTCTTTGGCCCTTAATCATCTTTTAGTAGCTCTGGTCCATCCGAACTAGCCTCGGATGATCGATTCCGTCGTCATCAGATTTTGAGTCTGAATCTGACTATGGTGGATCGCCTTCTTCTTCTTTCTTTTGCTTCCCAGGGACTTTTCCTGTAAAAGGAGCTAAACCCTTCTTGACCTGTAAAGCATTAGTTTGTTCATGGAATTTTAATTCAGAAAAAAGTTCATCGAGTTTAATATCGGACATGTTCTTTAAAACCTTGTAAGCATCTACCATAGATGCCCACAAGAGTTTCTGGGGAACGAGTTTAGAGTATACCTAATGAGGTCATGGTTTTCTACCTTGTGACCTATCATGTGCAGACCGCTCATCAGTTCTTGGATCCTTGCGTGGAGCTGTGCAGCTGTCTCGCCGTCTTACATTTTGATTGTGTACATCTTGTTGAGGAGTAGATCACGCTTGTTGATCAATTTGTTCTACAGTTCTTTAGCGCTGCTAAACAGGCCAATGCGGTTGAGTTCCTCCTTCGTCAAGCCACACTGGAGGGTCTGTGTAGCTTTGGCGTCCACTCCTATCTTCTTTTTGACTGAAGTGTCCCACTCAGAATACCCTTCAACTTCACCTTGCAAGTTCTTCGAGATCTCCAATCTAGACTGGATGATGATCTACATTTCCACCTGAGTTTTCAGGTGGGCCTCCATTCTGCTACTCCAGTAGGAGAAATCCTCTCCAGAGAATAGAGTAGGACGTTCGGTGCTGTAGCCTTCTTGCATGGTCATTTAATAAACCTAAAATTTTAAAAAAATAACAAACTTGTTTCCAAAACTTTGTCTTGGATTAGTAGTACGGTATAAAAAAATATAAAGAAAAAAATCGAGTGGTGTTGCACTAACCTCGAAGAACAAAAATAATTTTACAAAAAAAACGAACGAAAAAGAATTCCGAAAAACCTGCTCAGATGGTTGTTTCACCAAGGTTGAGCAACCCGCTTCGATACCACTTGTGGGATCGTTGTAATCGATAGAGCGGGGTGAATAGCGATTATTAGAATTTTTTTGGAAAACAGAAAATGCAGCACAAAAATAAACAATACTAACACAGTTTCTTTTTACATGGTTCGGAGTCTTTTACGACTCCTACTCCAAGGCCCATGGTCCTTGACCATTTTCGTTGGGCAATTCTATAACTCGAATAAGATTTACAAATGTATAATTTGAGTACAGAATTAAATAGCGAAATTAAAATATACCGATGACACTAAAGGGTTACGGAGCGTCTCGGGCAGCGTGTCATTGATCTTGATCGTTGGCGGCATGGGAAACTCGAGCACCGAAGAAATTCAGAGAGTGTTGGAGTGCTTGAGTCGCAAGAAAGATGTCGTGAGTGATGGTTGCGGATTTCCTAAGCGAATACCGGGTCATTCAAGAGAAACCTCTTCATGTACATGGATTAAAATTTTTAATCCGAATGAAGACCTATCTCCCAAACAACCGTCTCGTCGTCGTACTAACTGATTCGAGTTACAATTTGGCCAAACTTAATGTTCAAGCCTTATAACTCGCCTAACCAATTCGTCGCGGAAAAGACGATTAGCGGGTCGTCAATTTTTGTGTTTATTATCAGGGTCCAATATAATTAATTAACAAATAATTAACAAACATGATAATAATTAACCACATAAAATGATAAGATCAAAGAGCCAAGGAAGAAGTTATACCTTCCCTTTTACCTCGTGATCTTGTACTGTATGTTCCTGTTGGGAGCGGGTGCATGTTGACATGGATGCGGGTTCGTAATTTTAAATTTAATTACGTGCAGCGGAAGGTTTAGCATAAATAATTTCTCAAATTATTTTAACCACGTATCTAGCATGCAACCTTATGTTATGGAGACATGATCATACATTTAAAATTTTGCAGAAAGTAAACTAATTTACTTAATACCTCGCGTAACTCGTAGAAAGGGACGAGATCCAACCGTAGCGTCCCTTGGAAGCTCCGCCTCTATTCGCGTCCACGCCTAGTTTTCTTCGGGATGACTTCGCAAAGCCACGAGTTTCGTACCAATAAGAACTACTAGATTCTCTAAAGGCACGACAAGAATACCAAGAGAGAGATGAAAAACTAACCATCAAACGAAGAACGGAATCAAGATTCCGGGAGGAAGGAAGGAGTCGCGCCCTCTTCTTCTTCTTCTTCGGCTTCTTCTTGGTGGTGGAAGCTCACGGCAAAGGGGGAGGGCTCTAGGGCCCACTGCACTAGAAGAGGGAGAGGGAGAGAAGGAAGGAGAGAGGCTAGGCAAGAATCCTTGATCTCTTGGATTAAGAATCAAGCCTTGCCTTGGTTCCTTTATATAGTAGCCTCTCTACCGCCAAGTCTCCTTTTTATGGAATAAATTTTCATAAGAAATTTATCATATAAATTTTTCTATGAATTATTCCATCATGCCAAGTTTTTATCATAATTTAATCTACAATAAAAACAACCATGTCTCCCTTTTCTTATGGAAAGAAATTTCTTTATATAAACTTCTTTATATAAATTCCTTTATATAAATTTATTTAGATAAATTTCTTTATCATGGTAAATCAATCTATTATTGATTTTGTAAAATAAAATAAACCAATCCATGGTTCATTTTAATTTCCATGAAAAATAAATCCATTTATATAAATTTCTTTATATAAATTTCCTTATCCATAATTTTATAAAACAAACCGCGCTCGGTTTATTTTATAATTTGAACCAAATAATTTGGTTATCCCCTTTTAATGTGGCCGGCCAAACAAAGAGGGTGGGAACCCTCTTTGGCCGGCCAAACCCAAGCCATGATCTCACGAATTAAACTCATTTAATTCGTTCAATAAGTCTTCAAAAGACTTAACCATTTTATGCTTCCGATGCGTCTCTGAAAATTCAGATTCGACTTATCTCTCTTGATCGGAAAATCCAATTTTCAACTCGTTTTAAATCCCTCGGATTACTCGTAGTGCGTGTGACTAAATAGGCTTTCGATTTATGTTGGCCGTCTATAATTCATCAATTATAGAACGATCATGAGTGGCACCTAGTAGTACATCATGATCCCCAATTAATCGAAAGATCAACGGTTGACCTCAGAAATTATTCTGAAACCCTTCAGCAGCTTTAATGAATTGTGCCTCATTCCCTTCACCATCTTATATCCACTTGATTCAGGACATGATCTATGTGTGTCAGTCCCCACTAGGCTGACTACGTCACACCTAGCCCAAGTAATGTCTTTATCATCCAACGGATTCTAATTACTCTCATGTCTTTAAGAGATTCATACTCTGAACATGTCATGCTCTAGCCAGAGGCTTCGAGTAACAATCCGACGATAGGCCTTGGGTATACATCTCCTCGCAAGGAGTGGTGAATCCTTTGTAGGCTGTTCAAACATCTTCGGGCACTTCGGCTTATACCCAACCATCCTGGGCCCACATCTCCTTGGAGATGCTTGCTTAAGATGTCAAAGTATAAGTCTCCATGACCAAGATGACATGAACATCGCAAGTCAAAGGAACATCGCACTTATGCTGCAGTAAGAACTTCACTGACATGTCTATATGTAGACTACCATATGAAGTTTTACAGCCAGTCACTCCAATGAACTAGTTCCCTTAACCAGCATTCATGTTTATCTCCGGACATCCCAATGTCACCAGCCAGTGAGAATCAGCTGATTAGAGAATAACCCATGCTAGTCTCAACAGAATTGATAGTGTCCGTATCTATCAATTCATCGACTAGGGACAATTTCAATACTTCACAATTGCACATGTAGAGATAATCACTAGTTGTGAATTCATCACAAATTCTCTCATGCTGTGAATTGTATTGCGAACATTTAGTAAATGAGTTTAAGATCTTAATCAAATACACGAACATGTATACTCAAATAGTGAATATTCATTTATTGAAGTAAATGATTACAATCATAAGGCGATTGCCTTAGGACACTTCTCTCATATTACTAACAAACTCCCACTTGGTCTAATGCCAATCGCTACGGTATCCAATACCACATGCTCTAACATGACCCTCAAACTTGCTTTGAGGCAAGGCCTTAGTTAAAGGATCCGCTAAATTTCTTTCAGTGGGAATTTTCTCAATTTGTATATCATTCCTACTTATAATCTCTTTGATCAGATGATAGCGGCGAAGCACATGTTTGGATCATTGATGAGACCTTGGTTCCTTTGCTTGTGCAATAGCTCCATTGTTGTCGCAATAAATCGGTATTGCTTCATCAATGGTTGGAACCACACCAAGTTCTGAGACAAACTTCTTGATCCAGACTGCTTCCTTTGCTGCTTCCGAAGCTGCAAAGTATTCCGTTTCCATGGTAGAATCCGCTACGGTGTCTTGCTTGGAACTCTTCCAATTTGTTGCGCCTCCATTCAAAATAAATACGTATCCAGACTGAGATTTGGAGTCATCCTTATCTGTCTGGAAACTGGCATTTGTATACCCACGTATTATCATATCTCCTTCTCCATATATTAGGAACACATCCTTAGTTCTTCTTAAGTACTTAAGGATTGTCTTGACAGCCGCCCAATGATCCATTCCTGGATCAGACTGGTATCTGCTTGTGACGCTCAGAGCATACGATACATCGGGCCTAGTACATAACATAGCATACATGATAGATCCTATTGCGGATGCATAAGGAATCTTATTCATGCAAATCCTCTCGTCTTCTGTGCGCGAACACATAGACTTTGAAAGGTTGATCCCATGCCTGATGGGAAGGTAACCTTTCTTGGATTCCGACATGCTAAACCTTTTTAGCACTCGGTCTATATATGTAGACTGTGAAAGACCAAGCAACCGTTTTGATCTATCTCTATAGATTCTAATCCCAAGGATATAGGTTGCTTCTCCCAGGTCTTTCATGGAGAAAGTTTTGGACAACCAAATTTTAACCGACTGTAAGACTGATATATCGTTTGCTATAAGTAATATGTCATCGACATATAATACTAGGAATATGACTGCACTCCCACTAACCTTCTTGTACACACAAGGTTCGTCAGGATTTTGTGAGAAATCAAACTCTTTGATTGTCTCATCAAAACGGATGTTCCAGCTCCTGGATGCTTGCTTCAGTCCATATATGGATCGTCGAAGCTTGCATATTTTGTTTTTATTAACCGATGTGAAACCTTCAGGTTGTATCATGTATACATCCTCAAGCAGGTTTTAAGGAAAGCTGTTTTCACATCCATTTGCCATATCTCATAATCATAATGAGCTGCTATGGCCAGGAGCATCCGAATGGATTTAAGCATAGCTACTGGCGAATAGGTTTCGTCATAATCAATTCCTTGTTTCTAACGATATCCTTTTGCCACTAGTCTAGCCTTAAAGGTAACAACATTACCTTCCATGTCGGTTTTCTTCTTGAAAACCCACTTGCACCCTATGGGCTTAATCCCTTCAGGTGGGTTAACCAAGTCCCATACTTGATTTTCGTACATGGAATCCATTTCCGACTTCATGGCTTCAAGCCATTTGTCCCTTTCTGAACTTTTCAGAACATCATCATAACTGATAGGTTCGTCATCGCTAATGAGTAACACATCGTTCGATTCACTTACAAGAAATCCGTATCTCTCTAGAATATTACGCGTCCTATCAGATCTACGAAGAAGCGGTGTTGTTTTAGGTTCAACTGATAGCTCATCATTATGAGTTATTGGTTGTGGGTTTAGACTAGGTGTCTCTGTAATGTCTATTGGATTTTCTTGAACATCTTCAAGTTCAATACTACTCCCACTATTTTCTTGTAAAAGAAATTCTTTTTCCAGAAATACAGCATGCCTTGAAACAAACACCTTTTGTTCTAAGGGATTATAGAATTGGTAACCCTTTGTTTCCTTAGGGTAACCAATAAATACACATTTATCAGACTTAGCATCCAATTTGTCTGATACAGTCCGCTTCACATAAGCAGGACAACCCCATATCTTAAGGTGAGTTAAGTGAGGTTTCTTACTATTCCACGTCTCATATGGAGTAGTAGAGACTACCTTGGTCGAGACTCTGTTTAACAAGTAAACAGCTGTCTTGAGCGCATAGCCCCAAAAAGATTTTGTAAGAGTTGCATGATTCATCATGGATCTAACCATGTCCATCAAGGTTCGGTTACCCCTCTCAGATACACCATTATGCTGTGGTGTATATGGCGGAGTCCATTGAGACAATATCCCATTGTCCCTAAGATAATCTTGAAACTCTTGACTTAAGTATTCACCACCCCGATCGGATCGAAGTATCTTAATACTTTTGCCAAGCTGTTTCTCTACTTTATTTCTGAACTCTTTGAATTTCTCAAAAGCTTCAGATTTGCGTTTCATTAAGAACACATACCCGAATCGTGAGTGATCATCGATAAAGGTAATGAAGTAGCTATAGAATTGTACAAGAGTTGACATTGGTCCACATACATCAATATGTTTTAGACCAAGCAATCATCCCACTGGTTTACCTTTTCCGAAAAAGGGTAATTTGGTCATCTTACCTTTTAAGCATGATTCGCATGTTTCAAATGAACCGGGTTCAAATGATTCCAGAATTCCACATCGGTGTAATTTGGTCATGCGTTTCTTGCTTACATGGCCAAGACGACAATGCCACATATAGGAGTCTATTTGATTATCTATTCTAGCACGTTTGTTGCTAACTTCGATATTGAAAATGTCACCAGATAAATCTAACGTGTAGATACCATTGCATAATGTTCCGGTCCCATAAAGCACACCATTTAAAGTTATGTAACAACAATTGTTACTAAAAGTTAAATGGTAACCCTTTTCATTCAAGCATGAAATAGATACAATGTTCTTTATAAACGAAGGAACAAAATAACAATTATCCAATTCTAAGACAAGTCCAGTAGGGAGCTTTAGCAAATATGTTCCGATGGAAATAGCAGCAATCTTTGCTCCATTTCCAACTCGCAAATTCGCTTCTCCCTTGATGAGTCTTCTTCTATTCCTTAGCCCCTGTATGTCATTACATATATGTGAGCTACACCCAGTATCAAGTACCTAGGTGTACGAGGAAATAGAGTGACATTCAATAACGAAGATGCCTGAAGAGGATGGGGCATCGGATGCCTTCTTCTTCAAGGACTCAAGATAAACCTTGCAGTTTCTTCGCCAGTGGTCCTCCTTGCCACAGTGATGGCAAGT
The DNA here is from genome assembly GCA_024364735.1 of Boesenbergia rotunda. Taxonomy (NCBI): domain Eukaryota; kingdom Viridiplantae; phylum Streptophyta; class Magnoliopsida; order Zingiberales; family Zingiberaceae; genus Boesenbergia; species Boesenbergia rotunda. Next base: position 133,300 of record JAGFNQ010001466.1, on the reverse strand, counting down.
GCCTTTTGGTGCCTTTTCAGTCTTTTTAGCCTTTTTCTTCCTTCCCTTATTTTGTTCTTTGGGCTTCCTCTTAGAACCTTTCTTTGAGGAACCAACTAACAGTATCATCTTCTTATCCTGCTTTACAGAAGGCTCTACAGTCTTCAGCAGGTTGAGCAACTCAGGAAACTGGTCTGGAGTGGCATCTTCAAGAGGACGGTTGGGAAGTTGTTCTTCAAGGACATAAGCAAGCTTTTCTGCCTTGAGGACTATCCTCAGGTTTCTAAGCCAGTCCATGAAGTTTGACCCAGTCAGCTTATTGGTGTCCAAAATGGAATGCAAATTTAGAGAAGACATGATCGAGTGATTATCCTAGAAATATAAATTGAGCTTATGTGAGAAGATTGATAAAGAATGCATCAACATACATTAATTAAATCCTATTTATTTTTCGAATTGAATAACCCTTCTTATCAATTCGGGAGATCGTAGGAAAATCTCCAAATAGGTTGATATCCAACCATAGATAAGAACAACCATGGCTGTGGCCATCAAATTATTCTTAGCTATGAAGGTAGGTAATTATACCGATTACATATCACATATATGTAACTATCACTTTATGCTATCAACTAATTGAATGTTTGCATAAATCATTGGGTTGTTAACTCATTAACAAGTATGCAGCAATATACATAGCACCCAACTGCACCTCTCTTTACATCGACCTTGGTTGTGGCACAACAAATCGATGCTCCATGCTTAAGGCTGACCCATTAATCAAGAAATAGTTTTAATATGGTTGGAGCTCATTCAACCATTTAGTCAGGCTTGGATGTGTCCAACAACCAAAACTAAGGATTGACCTCTGACTCTAACTATATTAATCATAAACCAATTTCATGGTTTGAACATGTTGAGGTTCAAGCCGGGCATGGATGTGTCCATCAACCCAAACGAGAAACAAAACTCCGGTTCTAACCATATTAATGGAAGGTGTTGGCCTTAATATTTTGTAAGGGGTTTTGGGTCTCATCCTTTTCTTTCTAAGCACATTCATGACATATAATTATGTCATGTACTAATGATTTCCTTAATAAAGTATGTATGTGACTTAATTTATCAAGTCTCATTAATTGAATTAGGAACCGGATTTCCTAATTCTAATTTCATACTTTATTCAAGGAATTGTTTTGGGAAACAGTTTCCTAAATTGTCATAATCAATTTCGGAAATAATATGTTTATGACTTTGATTTCTCTAAATCAAATCTTATTAAATTAAGAGACAGATTCCCTTAATTCAACCACATATTATTTTCATGAAAATCTTATTTAAGAAAACTCTATAGGAAATAATTTTCCTAATTAATTTTGAAGATAACAATATGTAAGAGCATCACCTCTTAAATCAAATAAGGAAATTATCGTTTTAGAATCACCTCAAAATTTCCAAGATTTGATTACATATTTTATTTATGGATTTATTAATTACAACAAAATATTTTCTTTGGGTGGCTCCCCGAGGCTCAGATACCCAAAAAAAAAGAATTTGTTGTAAATCTAATTTGGTCCGCTCCCCGAGGCGTAACCAAATTAAACATGACAATTTTATTCAAAAATAGGAAATTAAATTATAACAACTAACTTTAAATTGGACGGCTCCCCGAGGCTCAATCCAAAATAAAGAATTTTGTTGATAATTTAAAACCAATTCGAATTTAATTGTCAATTAATGATCCATAAATTTGTCTAATTTCTTTGAAAGAAAGTACCCAAAATTGCGAGATTTCATAATAGGATTTAAGAATAATTGTAAGTTTCTGGTACAAAGAAAACTTACATATTTCCAAAATTGGAAAATTTCTAAAATAGGAAATTTCTAAAACTAGAAAGTTTAAATGGGAAGTTTTCACAATTATCATAAAATTTCAGAAACTAGGATATTTCAAAAGTTTGCGAAATTTCATGACGATTTCTAAACTTTGAAATTCCTAAATCTAAAATTTATCATAATTGGAAAGTTTCCATAATTGGAAATTTTTCCAAAATTGAGATCATGACAAAGTTTTTCGCAAAACAATTATATGATTATGTCGAACACTAACCGGCTCTGATACCACTGTTGGGACCGGGTGCATGTTGACATGGATGCGGGTTCATAATTTTAAATTTAATTACGTGCAGCGGAAGATTTAGCATAAATAATTTCTTAAATTATTTTAACCACGTATCTAGCATGCAACCTTATGTTGTGGAGACATGATCATACATTTAAAATTTTGCAGAAAGTAAACTAATTTACTTAATACCTCGCGTAACTCGTAGAAAGGGACGAGATCCAACCGTAGCGTCCCTTGGAAGCTCCGCCTCTATTCGCGTCCACGCCGAGTTTTCTTCGGGATGACTTCGCAAAGCCACGAGTTTCGTGCCAACAAGAACTACTAGATTCTCCAAAGGCACGACAAGCATACCAAGAGAGAGATGAAAAACTAACCATCAAACGAAAAACGGAATCAAGATTCCGGGAGGAAGGAAGGAGTCGCGCCCGCTTCTTCTTCTTCTTCGGCTTCTTCTTGGTGGTGGAAGCTCACGGCAAAGGGGGAGGGCTCTAGGGCCCGCGGCACTAGAAGAGGGAGAGGGAGAGAAGGAAGGAGAGAGGCTAGGCAAGAATCCTTGATCTCTTGGATTAAGAATCAAGCCTTGCCTTGGTTCCTTTATATAGTAGCCTCTCTACCGCCAAGTCTCCTTTTTATGGAATAAATTTTCATAAGAAATTTATCATATAAATTTTTCTATGAATTATTCCATCATGCCAAGTTTTTAACATAATTTAATTTACAATAAAAACAACCATGTCTCCCTTTTCTTATGGAAAGAAATTTCTTTATATAAACTTCTTTATATAAATTTCTTTATATAAATTTATTTAGATAAATTTCTTTATCATGGTAAATCAATCTATTATTGATTTTGTAAAATAAAATAAACCAATCCATGGTCCATTTTAATTTCCATGAAAAATAAATCCGTTTATATAAATTTCTTTATATAAATTTCTTTATATAAATTTCTTTATCCATAATTTTATAAAACAATCCGCGCTCGGTTTATTTTGTAATTTGAACCAAACAATTTGGTTCTCCCCTTTTAATGTGGTCGGCCAAACAAAGAGGGTGGGAACCCTCTTTGGCCGGCCAAACCCAAGCCATGACCTCACGAATTAAACTCATTTAATTCGTTCAATAAGTTTTCAAAAGACTTAACCATTTTATGCTTCCGATGCGTCTCTGAAAATTCAGATTCGACTTATCTCTCTTGATCGGAAAATCCAATTTTCAACTCGTTTTAAATCCCTCGGATTACTCGTAGTGCGTGTGACTAAATAGGCTTTCGATTTATGTTGGCCGTCTATAATTCATCAATTATAGAACGATCATGAGTGGCACCTAGTAGTACATCATGATCCCCAATTAATCAAAAGATCAACGGTTGACCTCAGAAATTATTCTAAAACCCTTCAGCAGCTTTAATGAATCGTGCCTCATTCCCTTCACCATCTTATACCCACTTGGTTCAGGACATGGTCTATGTGTGTCAGTCCCCACTAGGCTGACTACGTCACACCTAGCCCAAGTAATGTCTTTCTCATCCAACGGATTCTAATTACTCTCATGTCTTTAAGAGATTCATACTCTGAACATGTCATGCTCTGGCCAGAGGCTTCGAGTAACAATCCGACGATAGGCCTTGGGTATACATCTCCTCGTAAAGAGTGATGAATCCTTTGTAGGCTATTCAAACATCTTCGGGCACTTCGGCTTATATCCAACCATCCTGGGTCCACATCTCCTTGGAGATGCTTGCTTAAGTTGTCAAAGTATAAGTCTCCATGACCAAGATGACTTGAACACCTCAAGTCAAAGGAACATCGCACTTATGCTGCAGTAAGAACTTCACTGACATGTCTATATGTAGACTACCATATGAAGTTTTATAGCCAGTCACTCCAATGAACTAGTTCCCTTAACTAGCATTCATGTTTATCTCCAGACATCCCAATGTCACCAGCCAGTGAGAATCAGCTGATTAGAGAATAACCCATGCTAGTCTCAACAGAATTGATAGTGTCCGTATCTATCAATTCATCGACTAGGGACAATTTCAATACTTTACAATTGCACATATAGAGATAATCACTAGTTGTGAATTCATCACAAATTCTCTCATGCTGTGAATTGTATTGCGGGCATTCAGTAAATGAGTTTAAGATCTTAATCAAATACACGAACATGTATACTCAAATAGTGAATATTCATTTATTGAAGTAAATGATTACAATCATAAGGCGATTGCCTTAGGACACTTCTCTCATATTACTAACAGTTCCTCCCTTCTTGGACGTCGTGTGAGCGACGATCTACCAAGAACCAAAGTCACCAAGGCCTCCAACCAATCCCTTCTTCTTCCTACTTCCTTGCACCAAACAAACCCTAGCCTTTAGGGTTGCCGCCGGCCACCACTTCCACCTCCTTCTTGCGCCGCCGGCCACCTCCAAGCTCCAAGGTGTCCCGGCCACAAGGGTGCTGAGATGAAGAAGGAAAGGAAGATGAAGGAGTAGGAGAGGAAGAAGAAGACCGCTCCTTCCTTAAAATCCAAGCCACTGGATTCTTCTCCCTATCTTGCACGCCGCCAGCCACCTTACTCCAAGGTGGCGTCATTTTCTCCCTCCCAAGCTTGCTGCCGAGACTTCCAAGGGAGAAGAGAAGAAAAGGATGAAGAGGAGAACAAGAAAGGATGGGTTTCTTCTTCCCTTTTCACCTTGGGCCACTCCTCTTGCACCCTTTAGCCGCCGGTTGCCCTAGGAGAGAGAGGGGAGGAGAGAAAAGAATAGAGAGGCTAGGTGTTCTCTTGGATGAATTGGATTGTTGGTTTCATGACTCCATGGGGTATTTATAGGGCTACAATAGGGACCATGAGGAGGAGTTGGGTGTTGGCCACCTAATGGATCAAGGCCCGATCCATTAATGAAGATCCATTCCACTAAAAGTTTTTCATTGAACTACCCCACCAACCCCCATATTTACATATGGGCACCACTTATTATGAGTAAAAGTATCTCCCCGTGTTTAATATATCGAATGCTCATTGATTAATTTCAATTACTGACAAATTTAATTAATCAATATCTAACTCCTTGATTAGTACCACTCATCCTTATCATCATGTTGGACCAAGTCCACCTGTAGGATTTAACATGATGAACTTATGAACTCATCAAGAGGGCATCATCATCTCGACTCATCAGGACACGATTTCTGTCTATAATCAATGACATGTCATGTAAATAATTTTATTTCCCAACTTACCAAGCCTATCGATTTATCAGAATAAATCTCATCCATTGGTAAATCAAAGAAATAACTATTAATTACATGTGCCCATTATTATATCGAGATTAAGAGCATGTACTGCATAATATCTGAGGTCCGATTCAACAATATAGTCAGTATAAGTTGAATCACCTCTATATTGGTCCTGCTCAATGCACACAAAGTGCACTAGTGTAATTCTATGGTCAAAATAAACCAACACCAAATTACACTACAACCATCCTGATGATTTGTCCAAATTCATCTCGATTGAGACTCTCTACTTATACTCTACAAGGAACTGATAACATGATCTTCTGTGTGACACCACACACCATGTTATCTGCAGTGTAAAGTATTAGACATTATGCATATACTAATCTAAACATGCAAATAGTGATCTTGTGATTTTCTTTCAAAATGCAAATGTCCATACAAAAAGGCAAGGCTTTTAGTATACATCCTAACAATCTCCCACTTATACTAAAAGACTATGTTGTCCTCACAATGTCATACATCTGACTCCCATATCCTCCACATGTCTATCACAAGCAATCGTTGGAAGGGCCTTAGTAAAGGATCCGCCAGGTTATCCTCTGATGTAATCTAGGTGACAACAACTTTTCCTCGCTTAGGTGGTACTTGTGCTCTATGTGTTTACTTGTCTTAGGGGCTCATGGTCCCTTCGAGTTTATCTACAGTGTAAAGTATTAGACATTATGCATATACTAATCTAAACATGCAAACAGTGATCTTGTGATTTTCTTTCAAAATGCAGATGTCCATACAAAAAGGCAAGGCTTTTAGTATACATCCTAACAATTTCCCACTTATACTAAAAGACTATGTTGTCCTCACAATGTCATACATCTGACTCCCATATCCTCCACATGTCTATCACAAGCTCTCGTTGGAAGGGCCTTAGTGAAAGGATCCGCCAGGTTATCCTCTGATGTAATCTAGGCGACAATAACTTTTTCTCGCATAGGTGGTACTTGTGCTCTATGTGTTTACTTGTGATGAATTCACAACGAGTGATTATCTCTACATGTGCAATTGTGAAGTATTGAAATTATCCCTAGTCGATGAATTGATAAAAACGGACACTATCAATTCTGTTGAGACTAGCATGGGTTATTCTCTAATCAGCTGATTCTCACTGGCTGGTGACATTGGGATGTCCGGAGATAAACATGAATGCTAGTTAAGGGAACTAGTTCATTGGAGTGACTGGCTGTAAAACTTCATATGGTAGTCTACATATAGACATGTCAGTGAAGTTCTTACTGCAGCTTAAGTGCGATGTTCCTTTGACTTGCGGTGTTCAAGTCATCTTGGTCATGGAGACTTATACTTTGACATCTTAAGCAAGCATCTCCAAGGAGGTGTGGACCCAGGATGATTGGGTATAAGTCGAAGTGCCCGAAGATGTTTGAACATCCTACAAAGGATTCACCACTCCTTGCGAGGAGATGTATACCCAAGGCCTATCGTTGGATTGTTACTCGAAGCCTCTGGCCAGAGCATGACATGTTCAGAGTATGAATCTCTTAGATACATGAGAGTAATTAGAATCCGTAAGACGAGAAAACGTTACTTGGGCTAGGTGTGACGTAGTCAGCCTAGTGGGGACTGACACACATAGACCATGTCCTAAACCAAGTGGGTATAAGATGGTGAAGGGAATGGGGCACGATTCATTATAGCTGCTGAAGGGTTTCAGAATTGTTTCTGAGGTCAACCGTTGATCTTTCGATTAATTGGGGATCATGATGTACTACTAGGTGCCACTCATGATCGTTCTATAATTGGTTAATTATAGACGGCCAACATAAATCGAAAGCCTATTTAGTCACATGCACTACGAGTAATCCGAGGGATTTAAAACAAGTTGAAAATTGGATTTTCCAATCAAGAGAGATTAGGTTTGGTTGAGCCAAATAATAAGTCGAATCTGAATTTTTCAGAGACGCATCGGAAGCGTAAAATGGCTAAGTTTTTTGAAGACTTAATAGATGAATTAAATGAGTTTAATTCATTGGAGCATGGCCTGGATAGGCCGACCAAAGAGGGTCCCCACCCTCTTTGCTTGGCCGGCCACAACAAAGGGAGGGAACCAAATTGTTTGGTTTAATTTATAAAATAAATCAAGTGTGGTTTGTTTTATAAAATTATGGATGATATAAATTTTTTATATAAACCAAGGTTTGGTTTATTTTTCATGGAAATTAAAATGAACCATGGATTGGTTTATTTTATTTTATAAAATCAATCATGGATTGATTTACCATGATAAAGAAATTTATATAAAGAAATTTATATAAAATTTATTTTTCATGGAAATTAAAATGAACCATGGATTGGTTATTTTATTTTATAAAATTAATCATGGATTGATTTACCATGATGAAGAAATTTATATAAAGAAATTTATATAAGGAAATTTATATAAGGAAATTTATTTTTCATGGAAATTAAAATGAACCATGGATTGATTTATTTTATTTTATAAAATCAATCATGGATTGATTTACCATGATAAAGAAATTTATATAAAGAAATTTATATGATAAATTTCTTATGAAAATTTATTCCATAAGAAAAAAAGAGACTTGATTGATTTTTATCATGAATTAAAATATGATTTTAACCATGATATAAAATCAAGACTTGGCATGATGGAATAAGTCATAGAAAATTTATATGATAAATTTCTTATGAAAATTTATTCCATAAGAAAAAAGAGACTTGGCGGTTGAGAGACCACTATATAAATGACCCAAGGCAAGGCTTGGAATTCATTCGAAATAATCCAAGTATTCTTGCTTGGGCTCTCTCCCTCTCCTCCCTTCTTCCTCTTGGTCGACCACAAGCCTCTCCCCCTTTCTTCTTGTCGTGAGCACAAGGAGAAGCACCGAGGCGACGAAGTTCTTCCGTTGGGACGATCTTCCTCTCTAGCCATCATCACCTTGGGATTGGGCGCAAGTCATCTTCCTCCTTCTCGCCGGAATTGTGATTTCGGCCAACCTTGGTGGTGAGTTTTTCCGATGTGATTACTTCTCTCTTGGTTTTTGTCGCGTTCTCGGAGAATCTAGTAGTTCTCGAGAACACGAAACTCGTGGCTTTGCGAAGTTATCCCGAAGATACTCGGCGTGGACGCGAATAGAGGCGGAGCTTCCGAGGGATGCTTACGGTTGGATCTCGTCCCTTCCTTCGAGTTACGCGAGGTAACAAGTAAATTAGTTTATGTTTCTACAAAATTTTAAATATATGATCATGTCTACACAAGATAAGGTTGCATGCTTAGATGTGTAGTTAAATAATTTGAGAAATTATTTATGCTAAACCTTCCGCTGCACGTAATTAATTTTAAAATTACGAACACACATCCATGTCAACATGCACCCGGTCCCAACAGCAACTGCACCACTGTTATCACAATAAGTTGTGAAAGCTCTGGGCAAACCAGGAATCACATCCAAGTCAATTATGAGGTTCCTGAACCATACAGCTTCCTTGGTCGCCTCAGAGGCTACCACATACTCAGCTTCCATGGTGAAGTCCGCCACGTATTTCTGCTTGACACTCCTCCATACTATGACTCCACCTCCTAAAGTAAGCACAACCCCCGAGGAAGACTTACTTTTGTCCCTATCCGATTGGAAGTCTAAATCCGTATAACCCACAGGGAGTAATTGGTCTGCCTGGTAAACCAGCATATAATCCCTAGTCCTTCTCAGATACTTCAATATATGCTTTATCGCAGTTCAATGTTCCTATCCAGGGGTTACTATGATATTTGCTAATCATGACCACGACAAAGTAGATATCCGGTCTCGTACACAGCAAGGCATACATGAGGCTTCTAACTGCCGAAGCATAAGAAACCGCCTTCATCTCCTCTATCTCCTTTGATGTTTTAGGACGCATCTCCTTAGATAGAGGAACTCCATGCCTTAAAGGTAGAAAACCTTTCTTGGAGTTTTCCATGCTAAAACGAGCTAGGACAGTATCTATGTATGAAGCTTGAGATAAGCACAATATCCTTTTCTGATGATCCCTTATAACCTTGATCCCAAGGATGTATCCCGTTTCTCCCAAGTCCTTCATATCAAACTGTTTGGACAACCATACCCTTACGTCTGATAATAATTTGACATTGTTGCCAATGAGCAAAATATCATCTACGTATAGTACAAGAAATACCACTACGTTTCCGTCACATTTCTTATATACGGATGACTCATCCGGACTTTGAATAAATCCATATGACTGGATTACCTCATCAAAATGGATGTTCCAAGATCGTGAAGCTTGCTTCAATCCATAAATGGACCGATTACGCTTACACACAAGATGCTTGATGGAGTTGAATAGCCTGTGGCGGGCACGGGGGATGAAGAAGCTACGTGGAACGACACGGCGAGTCTGAGCAACTCTTCTTCCAGAGCCCCCCCCCCTCCCCAACTCCCCTCGGGATACATACCTGGGAAGAGCAAGTCGAGAAAGCCCCTCTCGGGATCACACCGGAAAGTCAGGACCCAAGACTGCCTCGGAGAGCAAACCGCTCGTAGGTCACCCATGCTAGAAGACCCCGAGGTCACCTCGGGGAAGTGGAGCCCAAGCCACCTTCGACCTCGAATAACGGACTCCCTATTTGCGGCTCCATGGATAAGAATCGTCAATAATTACAAGTGGATCAGAACCCGTAAGCCATGACTATTATCGCCCTCATCCATACAACGGACTCAGTTTAATGACTACGATGGTCGTTACAAAGGCGATCCGGTAACCAAAGATGGGGAACGTGGCGAAGAGCGTGGAGACACGTACGACCGCTACCGTAGGTATAAAAGATACTCCAACCCCTCCGGTAAATGGGGTTAAGCATTCTCTAGAACTCACACTCTCTTTTCTATCTTACACCTTTTTCCATCGAGGTACTGACTTGAGCGTCGGAGTGGGCTCTGCCGGACAACCTCCGGCGTGTTCCCCTAACGCTCATGTTGATCTCGCAGGGCGCAGAGTTCCTCCCCTCTGTCAGCTTCAACGTGGGCAGAACCTCGGTGACTGGCCATCGTCGTCGACTCCTTCCGGAACAAATTTGGCACCGTCTGTGGGAATCCCGCAAAGCACCTAAAGGAGCACCGATGGCAGAACCAGTGGAAGAACCCATGACGCGAACAAAGGAGGACTTGGATCTCCGCGAAGTCTCGCCAAAGGACCTCGCACACCCGTGAGAAGATGAAGGACCCAAGGAGGAAAGGAGAGAGGTTGAGAGTGAGGAAGTACATATTCACCTTCAACATGGAGGGGGAGTTACGCGCATCGTGTTGGATCGGAGTAAATCGATAGAGGGAGGGTGAATATCGATTGAAAAGTTTCGGATTAAAAGTTAGAGCGATTGCGTAGCGGAAAAACAAAATCAATGCTAACAAGTTTCTTTTACTTGGTTCGGAGCCTAGATCGACTACTACTCCAAGGCCTACGGTCCTTGACCGTTTACTTTGGGCAATTCTATAATTCGCACAAATAAGTACAAGAATATAATATAGAATTGAGTACAGTACTTTAACGAAATTTATACCGACGATGGGAAAGTAACGAAATCTGAGTCGCGAGTCGTCGTTGGCGCTTGAGATGTGAGCACAGGGCTTTTCGGAGTAGACCACTTGGAGAAAACAGTTGGAAGAAGTTGTCTTGAAGCCTTGGGGGTGAACCCCCTTATGTAGCAGCCATAGGGGCGCCTGTATCGATGGGGGCACCTAACATGTGGCTTATCCTGCGCGAACATCAATCTTCAAGCTCGATCAGCGCTTATCCCCTTCATTGAGGCACCTGAGTTGATGGGGGCACCTGTGTTGATGGGGGCGCCTGTGTTGATGGGGGCGCCTGGGCTGACTTGGTCCAGAGGCTTCGTGGAAGTTTGCTTCGATGGTTTTGTTTTTGCCTTTGCACTAGGGCGCTCGTATCCATACGGGCGCCTAGCCCAGTGAGGCGCCTCACTCCATTGAAGTGTCTGAGCTGCAGAGACAACGTTCCTTCGTTCCCTGCAACCAAAGTTAGTTCCAAAACACAAGAAGCAAATATGTTAGTCATTATTTACAGCCTAAGCTGTCTTGGTTCTGACTTTGGGTCTCCCAAATGGAACCCTAGGTTGAACCGACGCCTAATGTTCCCTCCTATGGGGAATGCGTCCTCACCTACTCCTCTCGGGAGAATTTACCTTTTTGTCAACCGACTCCAGTTGGACTTTTGCCCAGCTTCACTAACCAGGTCTTCGTGCCCAGTCCTTGACCAGGTCTTCTTGCCCAACTTCCGATCAGGTCTTCGGTGCCCAGCCCTTTGCCAGGACTTCTTGCCCAGTCCTCGACCAGGACTTCGGTGCCCAGCCCTTTGCCAGGACTTCTTGCCCAGTCCTTGACCAGGACTTCTTGCCCAGCCCTTTGCCAGGACTTCTTGCCCAGTCCTCGACCAGGACTTCTTACCTAGTGTACCTAGGACTTTCCTGCACACTTAGTAAGCTTGTTAGATCACAATGATACCTTAACTTTTGAACCCTTTGCCATTATCAAAATAAAGGTTTGACTTTGGTGCTTCCAGCACCAACAATCTCCCCCTTTTTGATTTATAGCAACACGGTTCAAAAAGTTAAGTTAAAAAGATAACATATTTAACAAGCACGGAATTCAAAACAAAAAATTCAGGTTTCTCCCCCTGAAACGAATATTCTCCCCCTGAGTTTTTAAAAGATATGTGGGCTTTTGTAAACATTCTAAGAATTTTTAGATTTTGACTAATTGCTGAAGTATTTATGCTTAGAAAAATATTTTCAGTGCTTTCTATACTTAGAAAATTTTCCAAAATTTTTTTCCACACTTAGAAAATTTCTAAAAAGTTTTTGCACACTTAGAAAATTTCTAAAAAATTTTTGCACACTTAAAAAATTTCTAAAAAGTTTTTGCACACTTAGAAAATTTCTTGAAACTACTTCGTGCAACAAAACCACTTAGAGATTTTCAGTTAGAGCCATTTAATTGCTTTAGAAAATACTTAGTTTTGAAATGCTTAGATTTAAAAAATATTTTTAAGCGCTTTACTTTACTTTTTGAAAAAGATCACTTTAGTTATTTACTTTACATTTTGAAAAAGAGATAAAAATTTTGAAAAAAAATTATCCTTTCCTTTCTCTCCCCCTTTGCCATATATCAAAAAAAAATTGATATTAATTACAGCAGGAAAAAATTAGAGCTAGAGCTAGTAAAAAATAAAGTTCTATATTAAACCAACTCTAATAACCTTAAGCATAAATTGGACCAAACCAAATTAAACCGTTCTTTTCGAGTCCTGTCTAACCATGTTAGCTACTTACTAGCTGTCATAAACAGTAGCATTCGCTAGGGTTAGTCAAGTTAAGTGATCTGATCAAGTTAGATTTTCTAAGCTTGACACTTTACCTGATTACTGTTCAACTTGTATTTATCGCTCCAATTACTGCAGATGCACTGACTTAAAGCATCTTGAATCAAGGCATAGACCTAAGCATCTCAACCCAGTCTAGGTTATCAATCAAAAAGTAGCCTAAGGTGCTTGTGAGATGCTGGCTTCTAGATCTATAGGTGCATGCAGTTCTAGGGTTAGGGCCTAAGCTAAGTCCATTTGCGAAAAAGCCCTAGTTTTGAAGGGGCAGTTTTAAAAAAAACTAAGTCAGAAAATCATTTTAAATTTCAAAAACTTGATAAAAGAAATGATTATTCAAAAATGATATAAAAATTAAACAATTTTTTAAAAAATAGAGAAGTCCTATTCTACTAAGCATAACATTCAATTATAAAGCTGTTGATTTAAATGTCATAAAGCTAATAACTCATCAAATAAGTAACTAGTAAGTAAATACGATAAATGCATAAAAGTCAATTGGTCTACAAGAGGACCAGTAAAGTCAAATAGCAGTCAAGCTCAAGTCAACCCTACTCAGTAGGGAAAGTCAAACAGTCAAAGGTACAATAAGCTAGCTGGAGAGTCACTCTGATCTATGAGGAGGGGCCAGGGGGGTCGAATGTGTTGGATCGAGAAAACCGATAGAGGGGGGGGGGTGAATATCGGAAATCGTTTTTCGAAAATTTTAGAGCAAGTACGCAGCGAAAATTTAAAAAATCACAACACAGAGACACAGTCGATTTTACTTGGTTCGGAGCCTGTGTCGACTCCTACTCCAAGGCCCACGGTCGTTGACCGTTTACTTTGGGCAATTCTATATTTGGCACAAAAATAGTTTACAAATATTGAATACAGAATAAGAACAGTAAACTTTAAGAAAAAGATGCTCTTCTTTTACCGACGTCCAATTGTAGGTTAACATTTTCGGAGCAGCGGGACGTCGTCGGCTCGAGTTGGGTAGTTTCTGGAGCAAGGCGCTAGAGCAGAAGAGCGTAGAAGCGTTGAACGAACTGATATCTTGAAGCCTTGGTCGAGGGCCCTTTATATAGGGCCTGGGGGCGCCCGGGACGTCGGGGGCGCCCCCCTACGTGGCCTTTGATCTGCCAAAGTCTCAGTCAGCGTCTGATCCCTTTATCTTCAGGATCAGCTTTGACCGGGGTGCCCGGAGCGCTCGGGGCGCCCGGATTGACTCGGTCAAAGTCTTATCTTTTGGCTTCGAAGAGAGCTGCTTCGGTAGTTGGTGCTGGGGGCGCCCGCAGCGCAGGGGGCGCTCGGAGCGCAGGGGGCGCTCGGAGCGCAGGGGGCGCCCGGGAGTTGTACTGTTTGAAGCTGCTTTTTACTTGTGTGTTTTGTGTTCACCTTGGGGGCGCCCGGGACACTCCGGGCGCCCTGGTCAGCTGTTGCCTCACTCCTTTGAGGCTCTCTGAGCTGCAGACACTCGTTCCTTTGGTCTTGCATCCAGGGTTATTCCAAAACACAACAAGACATTACTGGGTTAGTTTATACAGCCTTAGCTGTCTTGGTTCTGACTTTGGGTCTCCAAAATGGAACCCTAGGTCGAACCGACGCCTACTGTTCCCTCGACGGGGAACGTGTCCTCACCTACTCCTTTCGGGAGAATTTACCTGATGCCAACCGTTCCTCTGGTTGGACTTTTGCCTGACGATCCTTTGTCAGGTCTTGGATGCCGAGCTACCCTTCGCCCGGTGCCTAGCATTCCTTCGTTAGGGCTTTAGTCCCAGGCTGTCCTTCGCCTGTCGCCTAGCAGTCCTTCGCTAGGGCTTTAGTCCCAGGCTGCCCTTCGCCTGGCGCCTAGCAGTCCTTCGCTAGGGCTTTTGACTCTGGCATTCCTTCGCCAGTGCCTAGCAATCCTTTGCTAGGGCTTTTTACCCTGGCATTCCTTCGCCAGTGCCTAGCAGTCCTTCGCTAGGACTTTTCCTGCACACTAGAGTAGCTTGTTAGAAAACAAGTAAGACTTAACTTTTGACCTCTGTTGCCATTATCAAAACACAGGTTTGACTTGGGTGCATTCTGCACCAACAATCTCTCCCTTTTTGATTTATGGCAACCTTAGTTCAAAAAGTTAAGTTTAAGCAAGCATAAAAGGTTAAATTTTGTTCCCTCCCCCTGGAAGGAATCTCCCCCTAGATTTTTCAAAAATTCGTGGAGTTAAAAAAAACTTGTACTTTGGAAACTTAAGTTTTTATGTAGTTAGAAATCTTTTCATACCTTAAGTTAAAAGTACATAGGAAAGTTTTTGAAGCATAATTTTTGAGTACTTAAAAAGTTTGAAGCTTTATGTTTTAAGTTACTCAAAAGTTTTGAAAGTGTTAGCTTAAGTACTTTGTAGGATTTAAAAAGCTTAAGTACTTAGTAAACTTTGAAACACTTTGGAAAACTTAAGTACTTAATAAGTAACGTACATTTGGAAAACTTAAGTACTTAATAATTTTGAAAAACTTAAGTACTTAGTCACATTGTACTTATACAGTTTTGAAAAACTTAAATTTTAAAGTACTTACAGAAGTTGAAAAAATTTTGACAAGCTTAAGTAAGAAAATTTTGAAAGGCTTGAGTACTTAGCAAAATTTTGAAAGCCTAAGTAAAAATTTGAAAGCTTTTAAGTACTTTAGTCAACTTTGAAATGCTTAAGTATTTTTGAAAATTTTTGAATAAATGATAAGAAATTTTCTTTTTGAATAAAGGATAGAGTTAAAAAAAATTAATTTTACTCTCTCCTTGCCTATCTCTCCCCCTTTGCCATATATCAAAAACAGATGAATATAGCAGAAGTAAGATTTGCATAAAGGAAGTAAGTAAGATTTTGCTGTACTGAATCAATTCATAATTAGACTTAAACTAAATCAGTCAATTTTCTCTGTAGGGACCTGTCTAACCCAATTAGCTACTTACTAACTGTTATAAACAGTAGTTTTTGCTAGGGTTAGTCAAGTTAAGTGTTTCTGTTCAAGTTAGATTTTCTAGACTTGACACTTAACTTGATTGCTGTGTAAGTTGTATTTAGTGCCCCAATTGCTGCAGATGCACTGACTTAAAGCATCTTGAATTAAGGCAAAGACCTAAGAATCTCAACCCTTTCTAGGTTATCAATCAAAAGTACCCTAAGGTGCTTGTGAGATGCTGGCTTTTAAGTCTATAGGTGCATGCAGTTCTAGGGTTAGGGCCTAGGCTAAGTCCATTTTCGAAAAAGACCCTAGTTTTGAAAGGGGGTAGTTTTGAAATAAAAATAAAACTAAGTCGAAAAGATTTAAAACTGATTTTGAAATTAAGTAAAACAGTTTTTCAAATTCTATTTTTAGAAACAAATTTTTAAATCGAGTAGAATAGTAAAAAAAATAAGGTTAATCTATTCTATAGAACATAATCCTAACTGCCTTCTTAGTGAACTGAACTTAGATTCAGGTAAGGGTTTTGTGAATATATCAGCTAAGTTGGATTTAGAGTCAATATGCTTAAGTACTATTTCACCCCTGGCTACGTGGTCTCTTACAAAATGATGTTTGACTTCTATATGTTTGGTTCTGGAATGTTGGATTGGGTTCTTAGTTAAATTAATTAAACTTATATTGTCAATAAATACTTGAGTTTGGGTGTAGTTGAGCTGGAAGTCCTTAAGTGTGTGCATCATCCATAAAAGTTGAGCAACACACTCTCCTAAGGCCACATACTCAGCTTCAATAGTGGATAGAGCTACACAGTGTTGTTTTCTGCTGCACCAACTAACTAGACTCTGACCTAACAGTTGGCAACTTCCACTTGTGCTCTTTCTATCTAATTTACAGCCAGCATAGTCAGAATTTGAGTATCCTGTCAAATCAAAAGTTGAGGTCCTAGGATACCAAATCCCTACATTTAGGGTGCCCTTTACATATCTTAGTATTCTTTTTAGGGCTGCTAAGTGCGTTTCCTTAACACAGGTTTGGTATCTAGCACACATCCTACAGCAAAAAGAATATCAGGTCTACTGGCTGTAAGGTACAGTAGGCTACCTATCATACTCCTATAGAGTTTAAGGTCACTGGTTTACCATCAGGGTCACTATCTATTTTTACATTAGTGGCCATGGGGGTACTTATGCTTTTAGAGTTATCCATTTTAAATTTCTTTATTAACTCTTTAGCATATTTGAATTGATGAACGTAGTTACCATCCCTAGTTTGTTTGATTTGTAGTCCTAGGAAAAAGGTACGCTCACCAACTAGGCTCATTTCAAATTCATCTTCCATTATCTTGACAAACTCTTTTAGGAAGTTTGTGTTGGTGGAACCAAAGATTATGTCATCTACATAAATTTGGGCAATAAATATATCTTTTCCTAGGGTTTTAATAAATACAGTTGAGTCAATTTGGCCTTGTTTAAATTCTTTAGAAGTTAAATAGGTTGATAACCGTTCATACCAGGCCTTAGGTGCTTGTTTTAGCCCATATAATGCTTTGGTTAGTTTATAAACGTGGTTAGGTTTGTCTAGGTCCTCAAACCCTGGGGGTTGTCCTACATAAACTTCTTCTTTAATGAACCCATTTAAAAATGCTGACTTTACATGCATTTGATATAATTTAAATCCTTTATGGGATGCAAAGGCTAACAACATTCTAATGGACTCAAGTCTAGCTACTGGGGCATATGTTTCATCGTAGTCTAATCCCTCTACTTGGCTGAAGCCCTTTGCTACTAAGCGGGCTTTATTTCTGACTATTTCTCCTTGATCATTCAACTTATTCCTAAAGACCTACTTAGTGTCAATGACGGATTTGCTCTCAGGTTTAGGCACTAGTTCCCAGACTTGGTTCCTCTCAAATTGGGCTAACTCTTCTTGCATAGCTATGATCCAATCAGGATCAGGTAGAGCTTCATCTATAGTTTTAGGTTCTATTTTCGATATCATGGCTATTTGACTAAGGTTTCTATAGGAGGATCTAGTCCTGACTCCTAGAGTTGGATCACCCACAATTTGATCGGTTGGGTGACTGAGTCTGGGTTTCTTGGTTCTTCTAGAGCTTGGTTCAGCCTCAGGTCCGGCTGGTCGGTTTGGTTCACTATTTGATTTGACTCTTTGGGCTGGTTCATTTGTTGGTTCGATACTTGGTTCAATTGACTCATTAATTGGTTCAATGGTTAGTTCGTTTAAAGGTTCAATTAAGGGTTCAATAGTTTGTTCATTATTTTCTTGGTCAGAGTTTGATGAAGTTAAATCTGGATTATTAGATGTTGAATTGATTTCTTCATCAAAAATTAAGTTTGTCGTTTCTTCAATTTTCTTAGTTTGTTTGTTGTACACTCTATAGGCTCTACTTGTGGTTGAGTATCCTAGGAAGATACCTGGGTTTGACTTGGACTGAAATTTTCCTAAATAGTCTTTGGTGTTTAGGATATGGACTTTACATCCAAAGACCCTTAGGTAGTGTAGGTTTGGGAGTCTATGGTAGTACAGTTCATAGGGGGTTTTGTTGTGTCGCTTGTTAATCAAAATCCTATTTTGGATATAACAAGTCGTACTAATCGCTTCTGCCCAAAATTGGTTTGCTAGATTAAATTCGTTGAGCATAGCCCTAGCGGCTTCTTGTAATGTTCTATTCCTTCGCTCGACTATCCCATTTTGTTGGGGGGTTCTAGGACATGAAAATTCATGTAAGTACCCATTTACCTTATAGAATTCCTCGAATCGTTGATTTTCAAACTCTCCCCCGTGATCACTCCTAAGTCTTTTTATTTTAGTGTCGTTTTGATTTTCAACTAGTTTACAGAATTCATTAAATAGGTTTAGGGTTTCATCTTTGGTTTTTAGAAACCTAACCCAGGTAAACCTAGAGTAATCATCAACTATTACTAAGCAGTATCGGTTCCCGCTTAGTGACTTGGCTCCATGTGAATCAAATAGGTCAAGGTGTAGGAGCTCAAGTGTAGTTTGAGTTAAATCAGATTGGGTTAGTTTGTGATTTGATTTGGTTTGTTTACCTTGATTACATGATTCGCATACTAGGTTTTCATTATGTTTAATTTTGGGGATACCTTTGATTAAGCCAAGTTGGGTAATTTTTGAGATAGTTCTCAGATTGGTATGACCTAATCTCCTATGCCAGAGGTTTGATTGTTCTAATTGTGTTAACATACATTTGGGTACAAGGGGAAGGTTTATCATGTATACATTATTTTTCCTAGTGCCCTTAAGCATGATTTCTGAGTGTTGTACATTTCTAATCAGGCAGTTAGAATTGTTGAAAGTAACTATATAACCAGAATCACATAACTGACTTATGCTAAGCAAGTTAAAATTAAAGTTTTCAACCAATAGAACTTTCTTAATAATGAAATCGGATTTAAGTTCAATATTACCTGACCCAATTACCTTGAGTGTAGCATTATTGCCAAATGCCACTGAGCCTAGGTTTTTGAACTTGAGTTGGTGAACTTCAATTTATCTCCAGTCATGTGTCTGGAGCAACCGCTATCCAACATCCATTGGTCCAAATCTTTATATTCCTACACATAAAGAGTTTTCTTGATTTGGATCCAATTAGAGTCAGGAATAGCTTAAATTGAGTTTCACTGCCTAGTCTGTCTCACCCAAATCTAGGGTTTTCAATGACGTTAGCCTTATAGGTTTCGTGAGATAGGTTTTGATAAGTAAAATTATTTTGAGAATTTTGATTAATTTTGAAAACAATAAAATTTTGAAACTTAATTAATTTTGAAATTTTTGAAAAGATGTTTAAATCTACAAATAACTGAAATTTTGTGTTAGATTCGAATTTGACAAAAAATAATTTGAATTTGAATTTCAAAAATTGGTTTCCAGGTCTTGGTGAGGCACTAGGCTTTCTTTGGCCGTAGCTTTATGGGATCATCCACCCTTTCCTTGACAAAGCCTTTTAATGAAATTTCATTTTCAAAATTATTCTTTGAAAAATTTCTGGTCTAACTAGTTTGGGTCTTGGATCGGTAGCTTCGGCTAGTTCCGCCAAATTGGCTTCCCTAACGTACTATCATCTCACCTCCACCCAATACTATGTTGTCAAGTTTCAGTTAAGTGTGTTTGGTCCTTATACTAACCATTCCTAAATCTAAGCATGGTAAATTGCAGGAATTTTAAGTAAACAATCAATCAAGCAATTGCAATCAAGAATTAAATTTTTATCTACTAATGAATATGTTTTCAGTTTGGCTCCCCCTGGACTAAAGCCACGGTGATGGTTAGGCAAGATGTGAATCTTGTCCTTGGGGATCCAATACTGATTTGATCCAGTTGGTTTGTTCAGGTATAGTTTAGGTACCCATGCTTGAATTTTACCTCTGGACTGATTCAGTACAGCAAAGTAAGATCTTTGTCGGGATTTGGTTCTATAGCAAGTCCGGATCGATTTAGAACTGATTTCTGTTTTCCAAGGATCATGTCAAGACCCTTGAACCAGATGTAAATCGTTCTAAGGCTGATCTAAGATCCTTAACCTGAGTTTTCAGGGAGGAGTTCTCCTTTTCATGTTTTTCAACTTGAGTAGGAGTTCTTCCTGAACCTTCTCGGTTAAGGGTTTAGAGTCAGCTCCCTCTTTCAGGAGTTTTACTTCCTGTCGGAGGGATTCGACTCGGAGTTTGGCTTTTGCCAAATCTCGGGAAATAAATGAAATCAGTTCACCTAATTGACATCTATTGAAACCAGTTACCTTAATTTCGCCGTCTTCTGTAATGGTCAGCTCGCCGTCGTCTTGTCTGATTCTGACTCAGTCTCGACTTTTTCTGAGGCGGTCAGGGCTAGTAGGTTTGATTGGGGTGCTTCCTCTTCTTCTTCTGAGGAAGATTCGTCCCAGGTTGCTTGGAGCGCTTTCTTTCTTCTTGTCTTTTTGATTTCCTTTAAGTTGGACATTCTGTCTTGTAGTGGCCCTTTTCTTGCACTCGTAGCAGGTTACGTTGGGCTTGTTTTTCATCGCGGG
>JAGFNQ010001466.1:44892-97199 GCA_024364735.1 Boesenbergia rotunda | reverse complement strand
CCTGACGATCCTTTGTCAGGTCTTGGATGCCGAGCTACCCTTCGCCCGGTGCCTAGCATTCCTTCGTTAGGGCTTTAGTCCCAGGCTGTCCTTTCGCCTGTCGCCTAGCAAGTCCTTCGCTAGGGCTTTAGTCCCAGGCTGCCCTTCGCCTGGCGCCTAGCAGTCCTTCGCTAGGGCTTTTGAATCTGGCATTCCTTCGCCAGTGCCTAGCAATCCTTTGCTAGGGCTTTTTACCCTGGCATTCCTTCGCCAGTGCCTAGCAGTCCTTCTCTAGGACTTTTCCTGCACACTAGAGTAGCTTGTTAGAAAACAAGTAAGACTTAACTTTTGACCTCTGTTGCCATTATCAAAACACAGGTTTGACTTGGGTGCATTCTGCACCAACAATCTCTCCCTTTTTGATTTATGGCAACCTTAGTTCAAAAGTTAAGTTTAAGCAAGCATAAAAGGTTAAATTTGTTCCCTCCCCCTGAAGGAATCTCCCCCTAGATTTTTCAAAAATTCGTGGAGTTAAAAAAACTTGTACTTTGGAAACTTAAGTTTTTATGTAGTTAGAAATCTTTTCATACCTTAAGTTAAAAGTACATAGGAAAGTTTTTGAAGCATAATTTTTGAGTACTTAAAAAGTTTGAAGCTTTATGTTTTAAGTTACTCAAAAGTTTTGAAAGTGTTAGCTTAAGTACTTTGTAGGATTTAAAAAGCTTAAGTACTTAGTAAACTTTGAAACACTTTGGAAAACTTAAGTACTTAATAAGTAACGTACATTTGGAAAACTTAAGTACTAATAATTTTGAAAAACTTAAGTACTTAGTCACATTGTACTTATACAGTTTTGAAAAACTTAAATTTTAAAGTACTTACAGAAGTTGAAAAAATTTGACAAGCTTAAGTAAGAAATTTTGAAAGGCTTGAGTACTTAGCAAAATTTTGAAAGCCTAAGTAAAAATTTGAAAGCTTTTAAGTACTTTAGTCAACTTTGAAATGCTTAAGTATTTTTGAAAATTTTTGAATAAATGATAAGAAATTTTCTTTTTGAATAAAGGATAGAGTTAAAAAAAATTAATTTTACTCTCTCCTTGCCTATCTCTCCCCCTTTGCCATATATCAAAAACAGATGAATATAGCAGAAGTAAGATTTGCATAAAGGAAGTAAGTAAGATTTTGCTGTACTGAATCAATTCATAATTAGACTTAAACTAAATCAGTCAATTTTCTCTGTAGGGACCTGTCTAACCCAATTAGCTACTTACTAACTGTTATAAACAGTAGTTTTTGCTAGGGTTAGTCAAGTTAAGTGTTTCTGTTCAAGTTAGATTTTCTAGACTTGACACTTAACTTGATTGCTGTGTAAGTTGTATTTAGTACCCCAATTGCTGCAGATGCACTGACTTAAAGCATCTTGAATTAAGGCATAGACCTAAGAATCTCAACCCTTTCTAGGTTATCAATCAAAAGTACCCTAAGGTGCTTGTGAGATGCTGGCTTTTAAGTCTATAGGTGCATGCAGTTCTAGGGTTAGGGCCTAGGCTAAGTCCATTTTCGAAAAAGACCCTAGTTTTGAAAGGGGGTAGTTTTGAAATAAAAATAAAACTAAGTCGAAAAGATTTAAAACTGATTTTGAAATTAAGTAAAACAGTTTTTCAAATTCTATTTTTAGAAACAAATTTTTAAATCGAGTAGAATAGTAAAAAAATAAGGTTAATCTATTCTATAAAACATAATCCTAACTGCCTTCTTAGTGAACTGAACTTAGATTCAGGTAAGGGTTTTGTGAATGTATCAGCTAAGTTGGATTTAGAGTCAATATGCTTAAGTACTATTTCACCCCTGGCTACGTGGTCTCTTACAAAATGATGTTTGACTTCTATATGTTTGGTTCTGGAATGTTGGATTGGGTTCTTAGTTAAATTAATTAAACTTATATTGTCAATAAATACTTGAGTTTGGGTGTAGTTGAGCTGGAAGTCCTTAAGTGTGTGCATCATCCATAAAAGTTGAGCAACACACTCTCCTAAGGCCACATACTCAGCTTCAGTAGTGGATAGAGCTACACAGTGTTGTTTTCTGCTGCACCAACTAACTAGACTCTGACCTAACAGTTGGCAACTTCCACTTGTGCTCTTTCTATCTAATTTACAGCCAGCATAGTCAGAATTTGAGTATCCTGTCAAATCAAAAGTTGAGGTCCTAGGATACCAAATCCCTACATTTAGGGTGCCCTTTACATATCTTAGTATTCTTTTTAGGGCTGCTAAGTGCGTTTCCTTAACACAGGTTTGGTATCTAGCACACATTCCTACAGCAAAAAGAATATCAGGTCTACTGGCTGTAAGGTACAGTAGGCTACCTATCATACTCCTATAGAGTTTAAGGTCCACTGGTTTACCATCAGGGTCACTATCTATTTTTACATTAGTGGCCATGGGGGTACTTATGCTTTTAGAGTTATCCATTTTAAATTTCTTTATTAACTCTTTAGCATATTTGAATTGATGAACGTAGTTACCATCCCTAGTTTGTTTGATTTGTAGTCCTAGGAAAAAGGTACGCTCACCAACTAGGCTCATTTCAAATTCATCTTCCATTATCTTGACAAACTCTTTTAGGAAGTTTGTGTTGGTGGAACCAAAGATTATGTCATCTACATAAATTTGGGCAATAAATATATCTTTTTCTAGGGTTTTAATAAATAAAGTTGAGTCAATTTGGTTTTGTTTAAATTCTTTAGAAGTTAAATAGGTTGATAACCGTTCATACCAGGCCTTAGGTGCTTGTTTTAGCCCATATAATGCTTTGGTTAGTTTATAAACGTGGTTAGGTTTGTCTAGGTCCTCAAACCCTGGGGGTTGTCCTACATAAACTTCTTCTTTAATGAACCCATTTAAAAATGCTGACTTTACATGCATTTGATATAATTTAAATCCTTTATGGGATGCAAAGGCTAACAACATTCTAATGGACTCAAGTCTAGCTACTGGGGCATATGTTTCATCGTAGTCTAATCCCTCTACTTGGCTGAAGCCCTTTGCTACTAAGCGGGCTTTATTTCTGACTATTTCTCCTTGATCATTCAACTTATTCCTAAAGACCTACTTAGTGTCAATGACGGATTTGCTCTCAGGTTTAGGCACTAGTTCCCAGACTTGGTTCCTCTCAAATTGGGCTAACTCTTCTTGCATAGCTATGATCCAATCAGGATCAGGTAGAGCTTCATCTATAGTTTTAGGTTCTATTTTCGATATCATGGCTATTTGACTAAGGTTTCTATAGGAGGATCTAGTCCTGACTCCTAGAGTTGGATCACCCACAATTTGATCGGTTGGGTGACTGAGTCTGGGTTTCTTGGTTCTTCTAGAGCTTGGTTCAGCCTCAGGTCCGGCTGGTCGGTTTGGTTCACTATTTGATTGACTCTTTGGGCTGGTTCATTTGTTGGTTCGATACTTGGTTCAATTGACTCATTAATTGGTTCAATGGTTAGTTCGTTTAAAGGTTCAATTAAGGGTTCAATAGTTTGTTTATTATTTTCTTGGTCAGAGTTTGATGAAGTTAAATCTGGATTATTAGATGTTGAATTGATTTCTTCATCAAAAATTAAGTTTGTCGTTTCTTCAATTTTCTTAGTTTGTTTGTTGTACACTCTATAGGCTCTACTTGTGGTTGAGTATCCTAGGAAGATACCTGGGTTTGACTTGGACTGAAATTTTCCTAAATAGTCTTTGGTGTTTAGGATATGGACTTTACATCCAAAGACCCTTAGGTAGTGTAGGTTTGGGAGTCTATGGTAGTACAGTTCATAGGGGGTTTTGTTGTGTCGCTTGTTAATCAAAATCCTATTTTGGATATAACAAGTCGTACTAATCGCTTCTGCCCAAAATTGGTTTGCTAGATTAAATTCGTTGAGCATAGCCCTAGCGGCTTCTTGTAATGTTCTATTCCTTCGCTCGACTATCCCATTTTGTTGGGGGGTTCTAGGACATGAAAATTCATGTAAGTACCCATTTACCTTATAGAATTCCTCGAATCGTTGATTTTCAAACTCTCCCCCGTGATCACTCCTAAGTCTTTTTATTTTAGTGTCGTTTTGATTTTCAACTAGTTTACAGAATTCATTAAATAGGTTTAGGGTTTCATCTTTGGTTTTTAGAAACCTAACCCAGGTAAACCTAGAGTAATCATCAACTATTACTAAGCAGTATCGGTTCCCGCTTAGTGACTTGGCTCCATGTGAATCAAATAGGTCAAGGTGTAGGAGCTCAAGTGTAGTTTGAGTTAAATCAGATTGGGTTAGTTTGTGATTTGATTTGGTTTGTTTACCTTGATTACATGATTCGCATACTAGGTTTTCATTATGTTTAATTTTGGGGATACCTTTGATTAAGCCAAGTTGGGTAATTTTTGAGATAGTTCTCAGATTGGTATGACCTAATCTCCTATGCCAGAGGTTTGATTGTTCTAATTGTGTTAACATACATTTGGGTACAAGGGGAAGGTTTATCATGTATACATTATTTTTCCTAGTGCCCTTAAGCATGATTTCTGAGTGTTGTACATTTCTAATCAGGCAGTTAGAATTGTTGAAAGTAACTATATAACCAGAATCACATAACTGACTTATGCTAAGCAAGTTAAAATTAAAGTTTTCAACCAATAGAACTTTCTTAATAATGAAATCGGATTTAAGTTCAATATTACCTGACCCAATTACCTTGAGTGTAGCATTATTGCCAAATGCCACTGAGCCTAGGTTTTTGAACTTGAGTTTGGTGAACTTCAATTTATCTCCAGTCATGTGTCTGGAGCAACCGCTATCCAACATCCATTGGTCCAAATCTTTATATTCCTACACATAAAGAGTTTTCTTGATTTGGATCCAATTAGAGTCAGGAATAGCTTAAATTGAGTTTCACTGCCTAGTCTGTCTCACCCAAATCTAGGGTTTTCAATGACGTTAGCCTTATAGGTTTCGTGAGATAGGTTTTGATAAGTAAAATTATTTTGAGAATTTTGATTAATTTTGAAAACAATAAAATTTTGAAAACTTAATTAATTTTGAAATTTTTGAAAAGATGTTTAAATCTACAAATAACTGAAATTTTGTGTTAGATTCGAATTTGACAAAAATAATTTGAATTTGAATTTCAAAAATTGGTTTCCAGGTCTTGGTGAGGCACTAGGCTTTCTTTGGCCGTAGCTTTATGGGATCATCCACCCTTTCCTTGACAAAGCCTTTTAATGAAATTTCATTTTCAAAATTATTCTTTGAAAAATTTCTGGTCTAACTAGTTTGGGTCTTGGATCGGTAGCTTCGGCTAGTTCCGCCAAATTGGCTTCCCTAACGTACTATCATCTCACCTCCACCCAATACTATGTTGTCAAGTTTCAGTTAAGTGTGTTTGGTCCTTATACTAACCATTCCTAAATCTAAGCATGGTAAATTGCAGGAATTTTAAGTAAACAATCAATCAAGCAATTGCAATCAAGAATTAAATTTTTATCTACTAATGAATATTGTTTTCAGTTTGGCTCCCCCTGGACTAAAGCCACGGTGATGGTTAGGCAAGATGTGAATCTTGTCCTTGGGGATCCAATACTGATTTGATCCAGTTGGTTTGTTCAGGTATAGTTTAGGTACCCATGCTTGAATTTTACCTCTGGACTGATTCAGTACAGCAAAGTAAGATCTTTGTCGGGATTTGGTTCTATAGCTAAGTCCGGATCGATTTAGAACTGATTTCTGTTTTCCAAGGATCATGTCAAGACCCTTGGAACCAGATGTAAATCGTTCTAAGGCTGATCTAAGATCCTTAACCTGAGTTTTCAGGGAGGAGTTCTCCTTTTCATGTTTTTCAACTTGAGTAGGAGTTCCTTCCTGAACCTTCTCGGTTAAGGGTTTAGAGTCAGCTCCCTCTTTCAGGAGTTTTACTTCCTGTCGGAGGGATTCGACTCGGAGTTTGGCTTTTGCCAAATCTCGGGAAATAAATGAAATCAGTTCACCTAATTGACATCTATTGAAACCAGTTACCTTAATTTCGCCGTCTTCTGTAATGGTCAGCTCGCCGTCGTCTTGTTCTGATTCTGACTCAGTCTCGACTTTTTCTGAGGCGGTCAGGGCTAGTAGGTTTGATTGGGGTGCTTCCTCTTCTTCTTCTGAGGAAGATTCGTCCCAGGTTGCTTGGAGCGCTTTCTTTCTTCTTGTCTTTTTGATTTCCTTTAAGTTTGGACATTCTGTCTTGTAGTGGCCCTTCTTCTTGCACTCATAGCAGGTTACGTTGGGCTTGTTTTTGTCATTCGCGGGTTCAGCTGGTTCGTCCTTTCTTCGGCTGATTTTCTGTTTGTTGGTTCGGTTCTTCAGCTCCTTGTAGTAGCTTCGGGCTAGTCGGACCACCTTAGTTTGATCTCCTTCTTCGTCTTCTGAGTCTGAGTCTGAGTTAGACTCGGGTTCAGGTTCAGGCTTCTTCTTTGTTGTCCTTCCAGTTTTACCTGCAACGAAAGCAATACCTTTCTCGACCATATTGGTGTTAGTTTGTTCGTGCAGTTCTAGTTCGGAAAACAATTCGTCTAATTTTATTTTTGAAAGATCCCTTGAGACCTTGTATGCATCTACCATAGATGCCCACAAGGTGTTTCTAGGGAAAGCGTTTAAGGCATACCTTATTAAGTCACGGTTTTCAACCTTGTGACCTATAGTGTGAAGACCGTTCATCAACTCTTGGATTCGTGCGTGGAGCTGGGCTGCTGTTTCGTTGTCGACCATCATGATGGTATAGAGTTTGTTCAGGAGCAGATCCCTCTTACTGATCCGAGTATCTGATGTCCCTTCATGCAGCTCGATCAATTTTGCCCACAGCTCCTTGGCACTGTTGAAGGGGCCCACGCGGTTCAGCTCCTCTTTCGTCAATCCGCATTGAAGAGTCTGAGTCGCTTTGGCGTCGGCTTCGATTTTTCGTTTCAGAGCGGTGTCCCACTCTGTGTAGCTTTGAGGAAGTCCATCAGCATTTTTGGGTATCTCCAGTCCGGACTGGATGATGATCCATATGTCCACCTGAGTTTTCAGGTGGACCTCCATTCGACTTTTCCAGTAAGAAAAGTCTTCTCCACTGAAAAGTGGAGGTCTGGCGGTGCTAAATCCCTCTTGCATGGCCATTTTAATCTGAGAAAGAAAACTAACAAAAAAAATATCCCAAGACTTGGTCTTGGATTAGTAGTGCGGGATATGAGGAATAAACTATTAAAAAAAATTCGAACGAGAAAAAGAAATAAAAATCCGAAAAAATTTCAAATTGGTGGTTGCACCAAGTTTGAACTTCCCCACTCTGATACCACTTGTTGGATCGAGAAAACCGATAGAGGGGGGGTGAATATCGGAAATCATTTTTCAAAAATTTTAGAGCAAGTACGCAGCGGAAATTTAAAAAATCACAACACAGAGACACAGTCGATTTTACTTGGTTCGGAGCCTGTGTCGACTCCTACTCCAAGGCCCACGGTCGTTGACCGTTTACTTTGGGCAATTCTATATTTGGCGCAAAAACAGTTTACAAATATTGAATACAGAGTAAGAACAGTAAACTTTAAGAAAAAGATGATCTTCTTTTACCGACGTCCGATTGTAGGTTAACTTTTTCGGAGCAGCGGGACGTCGTCGGCTCGAGTTGGGCAGTTTCCGGAGCAAGGCGCGAGAGCAAAAGAGCGTAGAAGCGTTGAACGAACTGATGTCTTGAAGCCTTGGTCGAGGGCCCTTTATATAGGGCCTGGGGGCGCCCCCCACGTGGCCTTTGATCCGCCAAAGTCTCGGTCAGCGTCTGATCCCTTTATCTTCGGGATCAGCTTTGACCGGGGCGCCCAGAGCGCTCGGGGCGCCCGAATTGACTGGGTCAAAGTCTTATCTTCTGGATTCGAAGAGAGCTGCTTTAGCAGTTGGTGCT
The DNA here is from genome assembly GCA_024364735.1 of Boesenbergia rotunda. Taxonomy (NCBI): domain Eukaryota; kingdom Viridiplantae; phylum Streptophyta; class Magnoliopsida; order Zingiberales; family Zingiberaceae; genus Boesenbergia; species Boesenbergia rotunda. The sequence goes on along the minus strand of JAGFNQ010001466.1, from coordinate 89,274 downwards.
GGGGGCGCCTGCAGCGCAGGGGGTGCCCGGGAGTTGTACTGTTTGAAGCTGCTTTTTACTTGTGTATTTTGTGTTCACCTTGGGGGCGCCCGGGACACTCCGAGCGCCCTGGTCAGCTGTTGCCTCACTCCTTTGAGGCTCTCTGAGCTGCAGACACTCGTTCCTTTGGTCCTACATCCAGGGTTAGTCAAAAACACAACAAGACATTACTGGGTTAGTTTATATTGTTGGTGAGAGCCCTAGAGCCGATCATGTAATGATTGTATGGACTAATTTGTATCATATTCCTATGTATAAATAAAGGCATGTTTTATGGTTATTATACTTACGTGTATTTGTGCCAATTAGCTAAGTATAATAATGTCCTTGAGTAGAAAGTTCTTATCTATATCAATCGATTGGTTGAATCGATAGTGAGATGATATGGAGAACACTACTCTAAATTATTCCTAGTCGAGTATTAACATTCAGGGACAATGTTAATACGTAGAGACTAGCATGTAGGTCAACATGATGACTTGATCTCAAAAGTCATGGATATAGAGATATCAAGTTGACACATGGGTATGCATTGGAGAATGTATACTGAATGACCCGCCATGAGAAAGTATCATGGATCGTTATATGAGTGTCATATACTTTCTCATGTGGCTATTAGTATGACTATTAGTCCTTGGACCTGAAGTCACCATGGATTCCTACATAAGGAGTTACGTACTTTGGCTTCGTCAAACGTCACCCGTAAATGGGTGGACTATAAAGGCGATTACTGGGTATGTAACAAATTATGGAGAGGGATGTGAGTGATGTAGATGGGATCTATCCCTCCTATATGACGGGAGCGATATCGTATTCTTGATAGAGTTAGACCACAAAGTGCATGGCCATGCCCAAGTGAGTCAATATGAGATATTGAACTCATTTGATTAGTGTGAGTCTACTTGGAGTTCAAGATATAGATTGACTCGAGGATGACACGGTCTATGCCTCAATTGAGTCGATCTAGATATCAATTGGATAGAGGGACATTATCATATATTGTGAGAGTCACAATTATTAGTCACAAGGTGATGTTGGATCTCAACATTCTTGTAACTTGGGTAGCAATGATGTGTTGCTAGATACCGCTCATTGCTTATGTTTCTAAGAGGTTAGAAGCATTGCCAACGTTACAAGAACCTATAGGGTCACACGCAAAGAACAAATAGATGGAGAAAAATTGAAGTCAAGTTTGACTTGGCTAAATATGGAAAGTCCATAAAAGGCAAGTTTGACTTGACCTAAATCCAAATCAAGTTTGACTTGACTTGGTTCCACTTCGAGTTAGACTCAACATGGGAGAAGAAATGAAGTCAAGTTTGACTTGGCTAAATATGGAAAGTCCATAAAAGGCAAGTTTGACTTGACCTAAATCCAAATCAAGTTTGACTTGACTTGGTTCCACTTCGAGTTAGACTCAACATGGGAGAAGAAATGAAGTCAAGTTTGACTTGGCTAAATATGGAAAGTCTATAAAAGGCAAGTTTGACTTGACCTAAATCAAAATCAAGTTTGATTTGACTTGGTTCCAATTCAAGTTAGACTTGACTTGGTTTTCCCCCCCATTTGAATTTCGAATTCAAATTGATAGGGGATTTGGAAGGCCACCTAATGGCACTTAATGGCCATTATGGCCGGCCACCTAATGGCCATTAATGGCCATTAAGTGGCCGGCCACCCAAGGTGAACAAAAGGTGGGTTTTGTTTCTTTTTGGTTGCTCTTCTTCTCCTCCCGGATTTTTCTTCTTCCTCTCCCTCTCTTGGCCGAAACCCATAGGGGTGCTAGCACACCAAGGTTTCGATCCATCTTCTTTTGTTCGCGTGGATACATATAGAGGAGTGTCTACTTTGATACTCTACGAGATCCGGCGGCCTCTTGGACAAGCGGGAAAGCGAAGGGCTACGCGTCAAGGGTAATGACCTTATCACGTAGATCTAGTGTAGATCTAGATATTAAACTCGTACTCGTATTTGTTTTATAAGTTCGCACGGATCCGTGGCCGAGATTCTGGGGTTTCCGCAACGCAAAAAGCGGTTTTTGCGGCCTAGAATTTCCAACATATATAGCCTTAGCTGTCTTGGTTCTGACTTTGGGTCTCCAAAATGGAACCCTAGGTCGAACCGACGCCTACTGTTCCCTCGACGGGGAACGCGTCCTCACCTACTCCTCTCGGGAGAATTCACCTGATGCCAACCGTTCCTCTGGTTGGACTTTTGCCTGACGATCCTTTGTCAGGTCTTGGATGTCGAGCTGCCCTTCGCCCGGTGCCTAGCATTCCTTCGTTAGGGCTTTAGTCCCAGGCTATCCTTCGCCTTGCGCCTAGCAGTCCTTCGCTAGGGCTTTAGTCCCAGGCTGTTCTTCGCCTGGCGCCTAGCAGTCCTTCGCTAGGGCTTTTGACTCTGGCATTCCTTCGCCAGTGCCTAGCAGTCCTTTGCTAGGGCTTTTTACCCTGGCATTCCTTCGCCAGTGCCTAGCAGTCCTTCGCTAGGACTTTTCCTGCACACTAGAGTAGCTTGTTAGAAAACAAGTAAGACTTAACTTTTGACCTCTGTTGCCATTATCAAAACACAGGTTTGACTTGGGTGCATTCTGCACCAACAGAATGGACCAGGCTGCCAAGACCAAAACATGGACATCATTTCATTGTATCGAGCCTCGTTTGTCTCACGATCAACTCGGAGGGCATCCATGTACTTAGTGTAATGGGCCTCGTTTGCCTAGTGTTCGGCTTGAATAGTGTCCAAGTACTCAGTGTGGTAGCCCTGGTTTACATTGTGCTCATTCTGTAGGGCATCCATATATTCAGCGTGTTGGGCCTCCATCTCCTCTCTAAGGCTGTGCATCTCTATCTGTAATAGTGCCAGGCGCTGGTCGGTGGTTAGGGGAGGAGGCTCTTGTAAGTGCTCGTTGATCTCGGCTGCGAGATTGGCTACGTCAACTTCTACCTCCTCATCTGAGTCGATCTGAGCTCCGGCAATCTGTCGTCTCCACGAGAGAACCCCGGCAGTCGAGACATCTATGCCCGCTAGTGAAAAGTTCCTAGCCTCGATCTCGTCAAACTCGGTTATTGGGGTGACCTCCCCAATGGTGATGTCGCGACCGTAGTGGTGAAGGAGGGAAGTGATGATGTGATAGTAGGGGGTTCATACTCGGCCCTGAGTCGAAATGCTGGACGCATAGATAATCATCTGGAACATGTGCAAACCAATATCTATGTCCAGATGATGGATCATAGCGTACAGAAGAAAGGTATGGAAGGGTCGCATGGTCGTGACATCTCGAGTAGTCAAGGGAGAATGCAACGAACCAGAACTCTATAGAGAGCATAGTCCTAGACCCGGAGATCTATGGACTGAAACTGTTGCACCAACGGGTTTCATGCATCTCTGTAGAAGTAGGAGTAAAGAGTGTCTAAATCAATGTGCGAATAGGGAGGAGCAAAGGGAGGGTCTCTCGGAGGGTAACAACAAAACGTGGACTGGGAAGGTCATAGTCCAAGGAATCTAGTAAGCAAGGCAGGTGAGATAGTCAGAGGCATCCCCTGTACAGTAGAGGAGTAGCAAAGGTCATCTTGTTTGACCAGATTGTTGTAAAATTCTGCACACAGGGTCGAGTTCACTGAGTGGGTGCAGAAGACAAGTTGGTCAAATTGATAGAAATTGATGGCGTCCATAGCTATCGAACAAGATCGGGTAAAAAATTGTCTGTTTAGGAAACTAGTTTTAATCGGTTTATAGGTAGTCTGAGCAAATTTATTAAATAATTCTAATGTTGGGAACCTAGGGTCTGGGCTAGGTTTGGGCCCGGGGTTCGGTTGGGTAACGCGACGTTTTCTAAATGAATAAGAAAAATTATGCATTTAAGAAGCGAAATAATCAAAAAATTAATTATAAATGCATAATTAAAATGGTACCGGGGAGGCATTGTTGAAATAGGGCGTTTGAGGGTACGAGAAGGGCTTTCGGGCGCCTTGGGAGAAAGAGAAGTGAAGGAAGAATCCGTTTGGTGTGGTAAATAGAGAGGAGTTGATGGCCTTATATAGGGTTTATACGGGCGCCTGGGAGTGGTTTCGAGCGCCCGGGTTCATGGGGGCACCCGTATGGTCCCGGGCGCCTAGATCAGACCTGTCAGCTGCCTTTTTTTTTGTAGGTCTGACTGTCTTGGTCGGAGATAAAGGCTTCAAGGGCCCGTGAGGTCCCGGGCGCCCGAGTTGACCTTGACTTGACCGTTGACCAGTTTGACCATTGACCAAAGTTGAATGTGTTGACCATGTTTGACTCTTTTGACCAATCAATAACTAAATTAATTAAGCTCTAAATTGCAATTAAGATGAGTCATTCTTAAGCATTTTAAGTAAGATTCAAAGTTTTGATTTGAAAGAGTACAAAACCAACTGAGTTAATTCTGAACACAATCTTACAAGAGTTTGAGTTAATTGGATAATGAGTTGTATTGCATTATTAGGTCCTAGATATCTCACCCAGTCTAGTGTTATCAACCACGTTAACCTTATGAGTTTTGTGAGACATGTTTTCAAAAATAAAGTTTTTTTAATTTGAAAAGCATGGTAATGAAAATTAAAAATTTTAAGTTTATTGATTTTGAAAGATGGTTGACTCTAAGATCACTTGAAATTTGTGTTAGATTCAAATTTGACAAAGAGTAAGTTGAATTTGAATTTTGAAAATTGGCTTCCAGGTCTTAGCGAGGCACAAGGCCTTCTTTGGCCGTAGCCTTATTGGATCATCAACCCTTTCCTTGACAAAGCCTTTTAACGAAATTTCATTTTCAAAGTTACTTTTTGAGAAATTCTGGTCTAACTAGTTTGGGTCTTGGATCGGTAGCTTCGGCTAGTTCCACCAGACTAAACAGACCAAGTAGAGTATACTTGACCTTATTAGAAAGGTTTCCCTAACGTACTGTCATCTCACCTCCACCCAATACTATGTTGTTCAAATTTCAAATAAATTGTTTATCCATAAACTAACCAGTCCTAAGTCTAAGCATGATAATTTGCAAAAGGAAATAAACAAGCAAGCATGCAATTAAAAATAATCATAATTAAAAAAATTATCTAATTATTAATATGGTTTATATATTGGCTCCCCCTGGATTATAGCCTCGATAATGGTTAGGCAAGATGTGAATCTTGTCTTCGGGATCCAATACTGGTTTGGTCCAGCTTGTTTGTTCAAACAAAGCTTGGGGACCCATGTTTGGACTTTGGTTCTAGGTTGTTCAATACAGCATAATAAGAACGTTGCCTAGACTTGGTTCGATACCCTAATCCAGATCGGTTAAGAACGGACTTCTACTTTCCAAGGATCATATCAAGACCCTTGGAACCCAAAGTGAATCGTTCTAAGGCTACTCTGAGCTCCTTGACTTGAGTTTTCAAGGAGGAATTCTCTTCCTCAAGCTTTTGAACTTGAGTGGAGGTTCCTTCTTGAATTTGCTCAGTCAAGGACCTCGAGTCGGCTTCCTCTTTCAGGCATTTTACTTCTTGTCGGAGGGACTCTTACCGTTATTTGCCCGTTTTCCAAGATTGTGAGTCTTCCGTCGTCTGGTTCCGATTCCGATCCGGAGTCGACATCTTCCGACGCGGTTAGGGTGAGAAGATTTGCATGCGGGAGTTCTTCTTCTTCTTCGGAAGAGGATTCATCCCATGTGGCTTAGAGAGCCTTCTTTCTTCATTCCTTCTTTGTTTCCTTCAGATTTGAGCACTCTGACTTGTAATGTCCCTTTTTATTGCACTCGTAGCAGGTAACGTTGGGCTTTCTCTTCAAGTTTGTTGAAGGTTTTGATGGATCTACCTTTCTTTGGCTTACTTTCTTCTTGTTTGTTTGGTGTTTTAGCTCCTTGTAGTAGTCTCGAGCTAGCCGAACCAACTTGGGTCGATCGCCTTTGCTATCTTCTGAATCTGAGTCTGAGTCAGACTCGGGTGCTGGTTGAGGCTTCTTCTTGGGGGATTTTCCTTGAGGTTTTCCTTCAATGAAAGCAATACTCTTCTCGGCCAAAGTGGCGTTAGTCTGTTCATGCAGTTCTAATTCAGAGAAAAGTTCATCTAGTTTAATTTTAGAAAGATCCCTGGAAATCTTGTAGGCATCTACCATGGATGCCCACAATGTGTTCCTTGGGAACGCGTTTAGTGTATATGCAGCTCATTCATTAGCTCCTGGATTTTATCGTGGAGTTATGCGGCTGATTCTCCTTCGTTTATCATGATCGTATAGAGTCTGTTCAGCAACAGATCTCTTTTGCTGATCCTGGTGTCAGAAGTGCCTTTATGCAGCTCGATTAGCTTGTTCCAAAGCTCTTTGGAGCTGTTGAAGGGTCCCACTCGGTTCAGCTTCTCCTTAGTCAAACCGCATTGCAAAGTCTGGGTTGCCTTTACATCAGCCTCGATTTTCTTCTTCAGCAAGGTGTCCCATTCAGTATAATGTTGTGCCTCTCCTTCGGTGTTCTTGGGAATCTCCAGCCCAGATTGGATAATTATCCACATGTCCACCTGAGTTTTCAAGTGGACTTCTATCTTGATTTTCCAGTAGGAGAAATCTTCTCCACTGAAAAGAGGAGGTCTGGCTGTGTTGAATCCCTCTTGTATGGCCATTTGAATTTTAACTGTAAAATTAAAAACAAAAACTTGTTCCAAGACTGAGTCTTGGATTAGTAGTGCGGGAAGAAAATATAATAACGAAACGAAAAAATCAAGTGGTGTTGCACCAACCTCAATTAACGAGAAAGATTCGAAAAAAATTAAAAGTTTCGTAAATTCGATAAAAACTCTCAAACTAGTGGTTGCACTAAGTTTGAGCCACCTGCTCTGATACCACTTGTTGGATCGGAGTAAATCGATAGAGGGGAAGGGGTGAATATCGATTGAAAAGTTTCGGATTAAAAGTTAGAGCGATTGCGCAGCGGAAAAACAAAATCAATGCTAACAAGTTTCTTTTACTTGGTTTAGAGCCTAGATCGACTCCTACTCCAAGGCCCATGGTCCTTGACCGTTTACTTTGAGCAATTCTATAATTCGCACAAATAAGTACAAGAATATAATCTAGAATTGAGTATAGTACTTAAACGAAATTTATATTGACGACGGGAAAGTAACGAAATATGAGCCGCGGGTTGTCGTTGGCGCTTGAGACGTGAGCACAGGGCTTTTCGGAGCAGAGCGCTTGGAGAAAACAGTTGGAAGAAGTTGTCTTAAAGCATTGGGGTGAACCCCCTTATATAGCAGCTATAGGGGCGGCTGTATCGATGGGGGCGCCTGACACGTGGCTTATCCTGTGCGAACTTCAATCCATAGGCTCGGTCAGCGCTTATCCCGGTCATTGAGGCGCTTGAGTTGATGGGGGTGCCTGTGTTGATGGGGGCGCCTGGGCTAACTTGGTCCAGAGGATTCGTGGCAGTTTGCTTCGATGGTTTTGTTTTTGCCTTTGCACTGGGGCGTCCGTATCCATACGGGTGCCTAGCCCAGTGAGGCGCCTCACTCTATTGAGGCGCCTAAGCTACAGAGACAAAGTTCCTTCGTTCCCTGCAACCAAGGTTAGTTCCAAAACACAAGAAGCAAATATGTTAGTCATTATTTACAGCCTAAGCTGTCTTGGTTCTGACTTTGGGTCTCCCAAATGGAACCCTAGGTCGAACCGACGCCTAATGTTCCCTCCTACGGGGAATGCGTCCTCACCTACTCCTCTCGGGAGAATTTACCTTTTTGCCAACCGGCTCGTCCAGTTGGACTTTTGCTTAGCTTCACTCACCAGATCTTCGTGCCCAGTCCCTGACCAGGTCTTCTTGCCCAACTTCCGGTCAGGTCTTCGGTGCCCAGCCCTTTGCCAGGATTTCTTGCCCAGTCCTCGACCAGGACTTCGGTGCCCAGCCCTTTGCCAGGACTTCTTGCCCAGTCCTCGACCAAGACTTCTTGCCTAGTGTACCTAGGACTTTCCTGCACACTGAGTAAGCTTGTTAGATCACAATGATACCTTAACTTCTGAACCCTTTGCCATTATCAAAACAAAGGTTTGACTTTGGTGCTTCCGGCACCAACACATCGCCCTCGACCTCACGCCGAAATTATGAAGTCGTCTCGTAGACTATCTACGTAGCCACAAATACGTTTTTGCTTGGGCCGCCGAAGAAACCAAAGGGGATCCACCGGCGTTAGCCATGCACCACCTGCATGTTACGCTGGGAGCCCATCCTGTGAAGTAGAAACGGAGGCACTTTTCCCCTAACCAAGATAAGGCTATTCGAGACGAGGTTCAGAAGTTACTAAAAGCTGGACACATCAGAGAAGTGCAATTCCCGACCTGGTTGGCTAACGTGGTCCTTGTTCCTAAACCAGGAGGCAAATGGCGGGTCTGCATTGACTTTCGTGACTTGAGCAAAACCTACCCCAAAGACTGTTACCCCCTACCTCGGATAGATCGATTGGTGGATTCTATAGCCAGTTGTTAGTTCATCTCAATGTTGGATGCTTACCAAGTCTACCACCAAGTCACGCTCGCTCCCGAGGACCGGGAGAAAGTCAGTTTTGTGACGACCGATGGCACATATTGTTACAACGTCATGCCTTTCGGCTTGCACAATGCTAGTGTCACGCACCAACGGATGATGGACAAAATCTTCAGGCACCAAATCGGGAGAATCATCGAGGTGTATGTGGACGATATCCTAGTAAAGACTGACAAAGGAGGTGACATGATAGCCGACCTGGAAGAAACCTTCGCCACCCTGAGGTCCAATAGGCTGAAACTAAACCCAGCTAAGTGTTTGTTCGGGGTAAAAAGCGGTAGGTTCCTGGGGTACATAGTGATAGAGAGAGGGATCGAAGCCAACGCGCAAAAGGTAAAAGCTATTCTAGATATGTCGCCTCCTCACAACTTCAAAGAGGTACAACAATTGAATGGAAGAATCACGGCGTTATCCAGATTCATCTCTAAGTCCGCAGGCAAGACTCTCCCATTTTTCAAGAATTTAAGAAAGGCTGCTAAGTTCGAGTGGGACGACCAGTGTGAGAAAGCCTTTGTAGACTTGAAGACTTATCTCGCCACCCTCCCCATTCTCTACAAACCTGTGGAAGGGGAGACCTTGTTTGTCTACTTATCAACAACAGAGCAAAGCGGTAGGGTCGGCGCTCGTTCAAGAAAAAGACCGGGTGTAGTATCCCGTTTATTTCTTCGGACACCTTCTAAAGGACGCCGAAACGCGATACACCACGATGGATAAACTGGCCAATGCCCTGGTCCTTATGGCCCGGCGGTTAAGACCCTACTTCTTAACACACCCTATTGTGGTCCTCACCAATAGCCCGCTCGCACGAGTCCTCACTAATCCCAAGGCATCGAGTAGGTTAATCAAATGGACAACCGAGTTAAGCATATACGGCATCGAATATCAGCCTCATACCGCTATCAAGGCCCAAGCCCTCTCCGACTTCATGCTGGAGACTGTCCCGGGGGCCGAGACCGAAGGGATGTGGAAGATCTATGTGGATGGGTGAATCAATAAATTCACTAATTTCAGAGAGTTATTACCTGTACCCTGCTCATTTTAGCTTTGATTTCACTAGAGGATACTATAAAAGGGGCAAAGAACATTAGGTTACATTTTTGAGCATCCAAGTCTTCCACTTTCTTAACTTTTCCATTTTCTAAACCTCTATTTCATTTCTACCATTTCATATTTCTTTAACTTGTTTGAATAAGCTTTTGTAGGTGTGGATCCAAATCAAGAATGATGGTGGAGAGTAGAGCATAAGCAACCTTATGCTAGTGCAAGAACCATGGTAGTGTGTGAGTGAGCTCCACTTTTATTGAAAATATAGAATTTAGGAAGAGAGCCACTAAATATTCCCTTGATAGGCTTTGTGAGTTTAGTCAATCTCAATGAGTCATGAACGATGAAGTATGCTGAGTTGTTGATTTAAGGACAAGATACTAGTCCATTGAGCTTAGATTTTTGAGAATTGACAACCCTAGGTAATTTCATTTCAATTGCTTCTAACTATGATTGAGAATAATCTAGAGGGTACATGTTTAGTTAGCTTGTGTGAGACGCCCAAGAGCAAGTGTGGGCGAGTTGATAACTACCATTTTGTTAATCATTTTAGGCTCTCAAATCCATGTTTTGATCCACTTTTATATGCTTAATCTTGTATTTACATTAGGTTCCAGATATATGTCAAATTTAGCTTTTGAATTCAATTCTTTCTATATTCGAGGTATTTTGGCACTAAAATTTGAATCTAATTTTGTAGGCTTTGAAGGATCATGGACCTAGATCGGATTGGATCAAGTTGAGCCAGAATTGGACTAGGATCATGACGATCAAGCATTGGATCCATATGGGCCTTCCGATCAAGGAACAAGTAAATCTGAACCATCTTCAAACTTCTGATCAATCCGAGCTCAAGATAGGGCTAATCATGACCACAGATCAAGATCTGAAAGTTTGAACCAAATCACAGTCCATCTGACCGTCGGATCAAGCTTAAAGGGAGTTTCAACCATCCATTCAAGAGAAGGGAAAATCTGTGCCATCGTCGCAGATCTGATTGATCCAAGCCAAGGAGAAATAGATCAGAGCCATTGATGGAGATCTGGGAAGTTTGGTTCAGATCTGAGATGATCCAGCCGTCGGATGAGGCCAGAACGATCACAGTCATTCATTGCTAACTAATAAAATAGACTTCTCCTCCCCAGATCGCGTCGTCGCCAGATCGCAAAGTAGCATAGTTTTCTCCGTTCATCATCGTTTTCTTCGTCTGTTTTCTTCTCAGATCACGCGGCCAACATCAGATTTGTTTTGTTCTCAAGGTTTTGAATCATCGAGGTAATTTTCTCTATTTAGTTTGCATCCAAATCTCGCAGCTGAAGGAGCTACGGTGAGGGTTTTGCCGGAACTACTCTGCCTGCCGATCGATCCTTGTTGATCGCTGGTTTTCGTCGTCCGGAGTTGTCGAAGCTTGAGAGGGGTTCTCGAAGGCGTTTTGATGCTATTTGGGTTTGATCGCAATCCAGCCGATTGAGAAGGCAGAGATCGGGGACAGTTTTTCAGCTACTGATTGTTCACCACGATCGGACAGAGGCGCTTTTGATCGGTCCCCAATCCGATCAAAAGAGGACCTGATCGGTCCCGTGACTGATCAGGAAGAGCAGTTCATTCCAATTCATTGCGAACTGATCAAAGGAGGTTTTCTTCATTGGTTTTTGAGTTCAAAGGGTTTCTAGCTCATCCTTTGTGTGACGGCAAAGGGAAGTCTTGAACAATGAACTGATTTGATGTTCAATTTAGGATAGTTTTGGTTTTAAACATGTATTTCTTCAAATTGCTCTAGATTGTTTCATCTACACTTCAAGCCAAGTTCTTAAGCCATGTTTTGTTCTAGTTTTCTGTATTCTGCAATTAGTTTCCTGCCATTAGTTTCCTGCAATTAGATATTAAATTTCAATTCCATCGTTTGAATTTAATTGCTTAGTTGTCAAATAGTTTAAGTGTAGTTCTTGTAATTTCCTAATTCGCTCCATGCTTTAGCTAAGTTCATTCTATTTCATACTATTATTTCCTTATCGCAAAAACCGCCATTTTACTAGAAAACCCAAATCATCAAACGACAACAACTTCCAAGCTTGAATTAAATATCCTTAACTAGTCCTTGGAAAAATATGACTTGAGGCCTCTGTACTACATTTTTTTGTGAGCTAAGGGTTTTCAATTTATAAATATCTAAATTTGAGACTCATTCGTGACACTAGTTATTGGGTCCATCAAATTTTTGAAAATTTGATGGACCCAATAACTAGTGTCATGAATGAGTCTCAAATTTAGATATTTATAAGTTGAAAACCCTTAGCTCACAAAATTAAATGTAGTATAGGGGCCTCAAGTCGTATTTTTCCAATGACTAGTTATGAATGTTTAATCCAAGCTTGAATTTGTTTGTCGTTTGATGTTTTGGGTTTTCAGATTAAAATGGGGGTTTGTTTTGCAAATATGAATGAAGTAGCAACTTGAAACAGATTGAACTTACCTAGAGCAGGAAATGGATTAGGAAATTGCGAACTATGTTTAACCTATTTGAAAACCTAATCAAGGAAACTAACTTATCCTTAATTGAGAACTAAACAATTCAATTTGATACTATGAAATTAAAAATTCTCAAGCTGATAACAAAAACAGGGAAGCTTAAAATAAGAAGCTAAATTGCAGAAATTGAAGTTGGAACAAGTCTTACTAACGAAAACAGAATTTAAAGAAGCTACGACCTGCCTGATCGGTCGACAGTCTGATTAGATGCAAGCCTGATCGGTCGACAGACCGATCAGATGATGTCCTAATCGGTTAGACAGACCAATCAGTGTCTGAAAGTAAGCTGATACAGAAACAAACAATTACACAAACGGATTCAAAATCGAAATCTAAACTACAGTTCAAGTTCTTAACAGAGAATCCCTTCTTGCCATCACACAAGAGTCGAGCGAAGAACCCCCTAGCTCGAAAATCAACAAGAAACCAATTCCCGTGGTTGACTTGTGTTGATTTGATGCGCAGCTGAACTCCTCTTCTGATCTCCCCCTTCTCGACGGATCTGATGGCGATTGTGGCTCGGGAACGCTCCAAACTCTTTAGAGACCCCCTCTGAAAGCTCAGAGAACTCCGATCGATGACGCCGTTCCAATCAGGAGTTGATCGGACGAAGCAATCTCTGGCAAAACCCTCACCGGAGATCGGCAAAAACGATATGGAAACGCAATCTCTCGGGAAATTACCTTGTGATCTGAATTCTGGAAAAGGACTCGGATCTGCAGTGGCCGCGTGAAGAACAGAGAAGAAGAAGCGATGAAGAACTAGAAGCAGAACAGAAAATTGCGACAACGAGCTTAGCGCGGAGAAGTTTGATTTAAATTATCCCTTTTGAATTTGAACGGCTGTGATTGTTCTGGCGTCATCCGACGGTCAGATCTTCTCCGATCTGAACCAAAATTCCCAGATCTCCATCAATGGCTCTGATCTACTTCTCCTTAGCTTAGATCAATCAGATCTGCAGCGGATGGCTCAGATCTTCCCTTCTCTTGAATGGATGGTTGAAACTCCCTTTAAGCTTGATCCGACAGTCAGATGGACTCTGATTTGGTTCAAACTTTCAGATCTAGATCTGTGGTCATGATTAGCCCTACCTTGAGCTCGGATTGATCAGAAGTTTACAGATGACTCAGATCTACTTGTTCCTTGATCGGACGGCCCATATGGATCCAATGCCTAATCATCTTGATCCTAGTCCAATTCTGGCTCAACTTGATCTAATCCGATCTAGGTCCATGATCCTTCAAAGCCTATAAAATTAGATTCAAATTTTAGTGCCACAATACCTCGAATATAGAAAGAATTGAATTCAAAAGCTAAATTAGACATATATCATGGAACCTAATGTAAATACAAGATTAAGCATATAAAAGTGGATCAAAACATGGATTTGAGAGCCTAAAATGATTAACAAAATGGTAGTTATCAACTCCCCCACACTTGCTCTTGGGCGTCTCGCACAAGCTAACTAAACATGTACCCCCCTAGATTATTCTCAATCATGGTTAGAAGCAATTGAAAGGAAATTACCTAGGGTTGTCAATTCTCAAAAATCTAAACTCAATGGACTAGTATTTTGTCCTTAAGTCAACAACTTAGTATACTTCATCCTTCAAGACTCATTGAGATGAACTAAACTCACAAACCCTATCAAGGGAAATTTTAGTGGCTCTCTTCATAAATTCTACATTTTCAATAAAAGTGGAGCTCACTCACACACTACCATAGTTCTTGCACTACCATAAGCTTGCTTATGCTCTACTCTCCACCATCATTCTTGATTTGGATCCACGTCTACAAAAGCTTATTTGAACAAGTTAAGAAGATATATGAAATGATAGAAATGAAATAAAAGTTAGGTAAATGGAAAAATAAAGAAAGTGGAAAACTTGGATACCAAAGAATGTATCTAAATGAACTTTGCCCCTTAATGGTCCTCTAAATGAAATCAGAGCTAAGATGAGTAGAATCAGCTGATTTGGATGGGAAATATTACTGAATTCGGTGTTCTGTTCTATGCCAACTCTGCTGATCGGTCAAGGGACCGATCAGGCTTTCCTTGATCATTCTGGCAGGCTGCTGATCGGACTGAGCTCCTTCTGATCGGTCTGTGTGACCGATCAGACACCTCCCTGATCGGTCTGGAGACCGATCAGGGCTCGAACAGAACTGAAACTGAGTAAATCCTGAACTGTTTCTGCCGAGATCACTTCTCTTTAATCAATACTATATCTTAAATCCAACTAGCTCCTCGTTTACATCTTCAAATTCAGAATCTAACCCATCACTTGACTTCCACTTCATGTTTTTTTTTTATTTTTCTTTTCTTTTCTCTTTTCTCTTTTCTTCTCAGCTACTGTGCTGTTTCTTTTTTTCTGCAGCAAAGTTTTTGTTCTTGTTTTTTTTGCTTCATTCTTTTTTGAAGAACTTCATTCAGACCACTGCCATCATTTCAGCTAAAACTTCAACTCTTTGGCACACCAGCTCACTACTTGATACTCTTCTTATTGTTATTGTTTCCTGAATTTTGCAGCTTCACTTTAGCTAACTCTTTCCTTAGCTGTCGTTTCATCTTCTCAACCCTTTTCTTCAATATTTTGCAGCCAACGTATTCCACTCATTCCAACACCTTGTTAACAATTGACGGTACAATTTTGATCTTGAGAGTTTATAGTGGACAGATTGCTATTTATCAGACTATTTGATACATCCAAGGCTGACGGAAACTTGCGGCATTAGATGTCTTTACTGATTCCAGCAAAAGCTTGGCAGTGATTCGGCAGTGGCAATAAGCATTCACATTCCTTTGGAATTTTTCTCATAAATCTTAAAGCATCAAATAGTAATTAGAACTTAAGATGCTTCAATTGTTACCTTCCCTAACCACTTCTTGCAACTTATTCTTGATACAAAACTCAATTCAAATTGGCACCCTTTTCATTCTAATCTTCATTTTCTATTTTTTTTTCTCTTCCTGTTTTTGAGTTACATCCTTCATACTTCTTCACCTCTTAAGATCCATCAAAACAGATTTCCAGTATAATTCAACAAAAAGAAGCTTCCAAAATATATCATTTCTTACCAAAATATTTCCAAAACTCTAGCCACCTCCCCCACACTTAGCCTTTTGACCGTCTCGGGCAAAGTAACATCAAGAAGCATCAAAAGCAACCAAGTCCAAGGAGAAATATGGTTATGAGCAGAAAAAATAGGGAAAAGAAAAAGAATAAAGCATGTATCAACAAGGAATATTGCAAAAATTGATATGAAAAGGAAACAAAGTGATTCACCTCTATAAATGTGGACCAATCATAGAAATATAGTTTTGAAAGAACTTTAGCAAGTTCTAGAGTGCAATTACATGTGTGTATCTCAAAAATTAGGCCAAATCCTCACTAGATAAAAATTCATCTCAAGTCATCAATCTAGAGTCCATAACTAAGTAGTACTCAAGCATCCAAGAATTTTCATTCATTGGCTCAAATCCTAAGTTTTAACAACTAAATTTAATTTGTTTTCAAGAGACTCTAAAATGATATAGAGAAAATCTATAGGGATACATTTATTCCAAATCATGCAAGAAATAAAGTGTCAAAAGGGATAAAATGGTATCTACAATGACTCTTTATTCATTCTACACTACTGACGAGTCCCGAATCTACTATGTTAAATTATCACGAATTGTAGGACCATCAGATTTAAATGTGAATGAAATGCTGGAAACCCTTTTACAATCAAAAGTATGAAAATGTAATATAGGGGCCACAGGTCGTATTTTTCTCGGGGACTAGTTGTTATTGTTCGATTCAAGCTCGTATTTAGGTGTCGTTTGTGAATTTTTGGGTTTCGAATGTGATGAGGTTTTAGTTTCGTAATCTGAAATGAAATCGCATGGAATTAAAGGAACTTAGCTAATAAGCTAAACAAGGTGATAACAATCAATAAGCTTGACCAAATGATACTTTAACCAATTAATGCTACTTGCAACCTTTAGACATCAAACTAATACAAAATGCAATAGCACATCACACCTTGTGTTCAACTTCAGGATTTGTAAATCAAAACCAACCAAATGATAGGCAATCTATGAACAAACTGATACAAGATTGATGCCCAAAACTCAACTTGATACTAAAGAGCAATTAATTTAACAAACCCAAAACTGCCAAAGAATTGAAAGCTGAGCAAAGTCAGAAACCTACGGCAGAATTGTAGAAACTTGATGACAAGTATGCAGCCACGAATTGGATACAAAATCAGACACAAAAACCGAACCAGAATGCTACAATCCAAGGTTCAACTAAGATTCACAAGAATATGCATCACTTGATACAATTTCAGAATTAAAAGATTGAAACACTGCAGCCATAAACTTACTTCTGCAGAATGCAAAATTCAAGTGCTGGAATGTAGAAACAAGTCGACCACAGATCAGGCAAAGCAAGCTGGGACTAAAATCAAGTGCTGACATGCAAAAACTGATGCTACTTCAGAAATACATTAAGTGCAGAAATTGATCCAAGTGCAGCAATTCAGAAATTTCACTACAATCAACTCACACGAACTAGCTGCAAACTTTGGACAGCAAACAAATGCATATAAAATTCAGAAATGCTGAAATTAATACTTATCGATTTCAAACTCAATCATACACCAAAAAACAGATGGGTTTCGGATGCAAGCTGTGCCAATTTAGCTTGGCACGCAAGGATGAGCTGCTGCACAAATTGAATCCTAGTTTCAGAACCCAATCTCAATTGCTTTGAGATGAAACAACTGCAGAACTAGTTCAGAAGTAGAACTGAGCTAATTTGACACAATTTCAGAAATGTTAACTGAAGATTTCAGAAATGAAAGCTGGATGGCAGACTTGAAAACTGGACATGGCAGATTCAGAATCTGATGCTGAATTTCAGCATCCGTTTGAAATGCAAAACAAGCAACAACAAGCTGGAATTGATACATAAATCTAATCTTCAGTAAAGGTTCATTTAAGGTTTAAAAGAGCTGAAACACACGTGATGCATTTGCAGGACAAAATGAAGTAGCAAAGTTCAGAAACAGTTTAGAAACTTCACTGCAGAAACAGTTTGCAGAATTTTAATGTTGGCACGCACTTGGTAATTGATTCACAGAAATTGAATTGCGGCAACTAAAATTAAGTGCCATGTTAACAAAATAAGCTGTCGATCTAACATAAGTGCAGCAATTAAAGCCAACAAGTGCAGACATAATTCAGAGAGCAACCACTCTGATGCGAGTTCAGAAACTGCACGAAATTGCAGAAATGGTTGCAGAATTTCAGGAATGCAACTATGAATTGAGTTCAAACTTAACCCAGTAGCTTGTGTGAAGTGGATGGATGTGAAACAAACAATTAAAGTGCAAATTGATGAGCTGAAGTCGAAATTTTCAGAAATGAAATGGAGATGCAGGATTGAAGGTTGATACGCAATCTGAAATCAGGGAGTAACTGATACGCATGAACAACATTAGAAAAGAAACCGAATTTGATTACAATTGTTCACTAACAAACAATGAACCTAATTGACTTGCATAAACGAAACTGATTTAAAACAAAAACAAATCAGAAACTAAACTTAACAATTCTAGAATTTCAGAAACAGGAAGTGGCACGCAAGCAATAAAATTGCAAACTACTCAAATTTGGATCTAATTATCACTAAAACAAGCTCTTAACTACTCAGCATCTAAGAATTAAACCCTAATTAAGCTCAAACCATTCAGAATTACGACTAAGTTGCTGGTATTAAACTGCAAAAACAGAACAAGTGCAGAATATAAAGTTTACAGCTAAAAACATTGGAAATTAAGAATCTAAACTACTCCTCAACCCTTCTCCAATTCAAGAGCTCCTTGGTCGTCAATCAAGGGAGAACCTCGGACCCGCAAGCTCTGCAAATCAGTGAAGATACGTCTCTGCTACTGAAACAGACCAAAACCTGCTCAAACTGAAATCAGCTTCTGAATTCTTCAATCTCACTGTTGTGGCTTGCGAATTGGATTTGGGAGTGACCGAAACCTTCCAGGGAACCCCTCTGGTTAGCTCGGATGCGGTGGAAATGGAATACAGCTGAGTTCGTCGAAGTCGGATAGCAGACTGCTGAAACCTCGCGTAACCTTGCTATTGAGCAGAAATCGATTCTGAAACCTCGCTGAGATTCTCTTCACTAATAGCCCTTGCTTTGATGATGGATTGAAGGATCGTGCCTCCTTTGATGAAGAAACAAGCTAAGAAATGGAAGAACAGCTGAAGAAGAAGATGACTGCGGCGGAGACGCGACAAGGGAAGCTGCGGGCGATTTCTGATTAAATATGAACAAATGGACGGCTCAGATTGCTTTGATGAAATCCAACGGTAGATCTTGGTCTGATTTGAGCCAAACTTTTATGATGATGATCTGGGGTCAGGATCTGCCTTGTGGTAGCTCGGATCCTCCAGATATGCAACGGATGGTCCAGATCAACTCTATCTGTGAATGGACACTCTAGAGTCCTCCTTGCTTGATCTAACGGTTGATTTAGCTCTGATTGGGATGAAACCTTCAAATCTTGATCATAGAGCTTGATCAACCCTAACCCTAGCTCGGATTGCTTCAGATCGTCCCGGATGGCTCAGATCTAGCCGCTCTTGAATCGGACGGCTCGGATTAATCGTAGGCTTGATAATTCGATCCGGTTCACATCCGACTCAAGTTTGACCCAGTATGCCCTAGGTCCAGGATCCTTTCATGCCTACAAAAATATATCAGAAAATTAGTGGCCAAATAATCCAAAAATTGTGTAATTTTGTAATTAAGTCCAAAATAAGATGAAGTTCCAAAACCTAGGGTAAAATCATAAT
The DNA here is from genome assembly GCA_024364735.1 of Boesenbergia rotunda. Classification (NCBI taxonomy): domain Eukaryota; kingdom Viridiplantae; phylum Streptophyta; class Magnoliopsida; order Zingiberales; family Zingiberaceae; genus Boesenbergia; species Boesenbergia rotunda. The sequence goes on along the minus strand of JAGFNQ010001466.1, from coordinate 70,282 downwards.
TAAGCAATAAAAACATGGGTCAAACATGGATTTTAGAAATTAAAATAATCAATAAAATGGTGCTTATCAACTCCCCCACACTTAACCTTGAGCGTCTCGCGAAAACACTAAATATATATCCCCTAGATTTCTTAAGCATAATTAGAAGCAAATGAAAAGAAATTACCTAGGGTTGTCAATTCTCATAAATCTAAGCACTATGGATTAGTATCTTGTCCTTAAATCAACAACTTAGCCTTTTCATCTATCATGAGTCATTGAGATGAATTTAAATCACTAGCCTTTCATGGGAAGTTTTGGTGGCTCTCTCCTTAAGTTCTAAGTTGATGATGGAAGTGGAGCTCACTCAACCACACATGCTTCTTGCACTACCATAGGCTTGCTTATTATCTAATCTCCACCATTAATCATGAATAGGATCAACAACTATAAAAACAAATGAAAATATGGAAAATGATAAAAAATGGAGTAAAAAATCAAGGAAATGGAAAAATTGATGGAGTGGGAGACTTGGTTGCTCAAAAATGTTTCCAATGCGCTTTGCCCCATCTTGACAGTCCTTTATTGATATGCGAAATGTGGTGGAGTGAATCTTGACTAATTGCCTTTGAATTGAATGAAAAACCCTTTTCTTGATTTCCTTGTGCCAAGTTTCCTTTTGTGTGCCATTTTTGTTTCTTTCTTCTCTTTTCTCATTCTTATTTTTCTCTTGGTCAGCTGCTGATTAGTTTTCTGCTTTCTTTCTTTCTTGTATGGTGAGCTTCAAGTGGACTGATCAGCACTGTTTTGGCACAAGAAGTGGCAGCTCCAAGTACTCATTGCAAATTTTCTTCTTCTTTGTTCTTAGCTGATTGTTTGCTTCCTCACTGTTTTATTCATTCCTGATCTACACGGTTTCAATCCAATTCAGATTAGTTGCAAATCAGCTTCCTTTTCTGATCAGTGAGCTGCAATTCAGCTTTACAAACATAATTTCTGATCAATCAGTTTGATTTCCAGCCAAGTCACTACACTTTCTATTTTTTTTTTTGCTGAAATTCCAGCTCAAGATCTCCATTTCTCTGCTCTCCACCAGCTTCAACTCAGTCTATGACAAAGTGTTCTGATTTCTATAGCAAAGGACTTCTAGAGAATCTGCTTTACAGCTTGTATGGAAACACTTTGATATGGTAAACAAATTACTGCACAGATTTACTGCCTTGCGTTTCAGATTTTTTTCTAGCTTGTTTTTCGGATCTGTCCAGTTCACAAACCATTTAGCAAGATGTGTTTGATTTCTAAGCAAAGAGCAGCTGCTAGTCCACAGCATTCCGACCAAAAACAGCTATCTAAAGAATCTATTCCTTCAATGGCACAACCTTGTAGCAAGATGTGTTTTCAGATTTTTTTTTTCTGTTTTTTTTCTTTTCAGCCGAATTCACAATGGCACAATCTTGCTTAGATCTTCAACTTTTTGCTTGACTTCTTCCGGAATATGGCTTCAATTGAATGGTTGCGTGCCACTTAGACTTTGGCACACAAATTCTTCTTCATCCACCCAATTTAGCTTGGCACATGTAATTGCTTGGATCTTCAAATTATATTCAAGAATCTATATGCCTCAATTGCTTCCATCCTTTTGCTCATTTTTGACACCAAACTCAACTTGGCACATAAAAATGCAGAAATTTTTTTTTTTCTTCGACATAAATTGCTTCTTTGATACCAAATCTTTCCAAAACACTAATCACTCCCCCACACTTAAATCTTTGTCCGTCTCGGGCAAAATAACATTAAGAACATCTCAAGCAACAAGTCCAAAGAAAAGTAAGGGTAAGAGTAGGAAATAAGTAAAGAAAAAGGGATTGAACATGATTTTTGTCAAAATTGAAATGGAAAGGTAAACAAATGGATTAGTTTCTATAGATGTGATCCAATCATTGAAATATGATTTTGAAAGAACCTAAGCAAGTTCTAGAGTTCAATAACATATGTGTATCACAAATATAAGGCTAATTCTCACTAGGCAAAAATAATTCATCTCAAGTCATCAATCAAGCATCTAAAGCAAAGTAGTACTCAAGCATCCAAGATTTCATCCATGAACTCAAATCCTAAGTTTTAACAACCAAATTTAATTTATTTTCAAAAGACTCTAAAATGACAATAAGATAACCTAGAGGGATACATTTATTCCTAGTCATGCAAGAAAAAGTGCTAAAAGAAAAGACATGGTATTTACAATGTCTATTTATTCAATTTACTCTAGAAAACATAAAAGTGAAAAATGCGATAAAAGAAAATGCAAGAAAGAACCAACTCCCCTTTATTCTGGTGGACGGAGTCAATCCAGAAGTAGCCTCCATCTTGGTAGTGGAGGAGTCTGGGTGGCTGGGAGAATTAGGACTCCACCACACTTGAATTTCACAAAATTTTGTTCAGGTGGCCTCAGGCGGTTTAGGTTCAGAATCCATGGAAGGAATGGAGGGTTATGGATTAAAGTAAGATCTTCTCCTCCTTCTTGATGCCTTTCAGAAGTCCTTCCAGGAGGCTGGAGTCTGTTCAGTTGGAGTACCCACTCCTGAAGTCTTCTGGACCCTGCAAAACAATGTAATACCTCTCTCAAGCGTTCAGGGTCAGAAAGAAATGAAATAATATCAGTATCTGTATAAAATGAATCCAAAACTGCATCATGTCCAATTAAATCAAATTCTGGTATCTCAATGAAATTTTCAAAATTATGTTCTACAAAATTTGCATCCAGATTCTCATCACAAATAATGAAATCAATTTCTGGCTCATCAATAGAAAGTTCACAATTATTTTCCATCCAGGGTGTATCATGCAATGTGTCACAGCCAATCAAATCAATATCAGATATCTCCATGAGTTTTTCACATTCAACCTCAGCATATGACATAGCAAGAGATTCATCAAAATAAATAACATCCATTTCAGGCACTTCTAAAAAATTTTCACTAGCCATATCCACAAAAGATGTATCTAAAGATTCATCATAACAAACTACATCAATTATGGGTGCCTCTAAAATTATTTCGCTATCCATATGTACAAGAGATGTATCAAGTAATGCAGTACGATCAATGAAATCAATGTTTGGTACCTCTATTGGATTTTCACAAACACTTTCTACACAAGGTATATCAATAAATTCATCAGAACTAATAAAATCAGCGCTAGGTACCTCACTGCATTTTTCTGAACAAAGAGGAGAAATACTTACCTGAGCATGCTGGATAATACCTGAAGGTTCTATAGCAGTAGATGTATCTGTGGCCTCCTCCTGGTCATGTACATGCTCCTCTTCAGCCTCAGGCTCTGGTGGACAATCAACTGGTGATACTTGGGTGCTTCCACCATGCAAGTCCCTACACTTTCTGGTTCATTCTCTAAATCTTGTGGTGGTCCCTGGGGCTTAGTGCAATCCCCTACACCTATGGAATCATCTCCTCTGCATGCTTCTCCTGTAATATCTGCAACAACAGTATCAGAAAAATTAGTGTTAGTGATATGAGAGAAGTGTCCTAAGGCAATCGCCTTATGATTGTAAATATTTATTTTAATAAATGATAATTCACTATTTGAGTATACATGTTTGTATTTGATTGGGATCTTAAATTCATATACTGAATGTCCGCCATGCAATTCACAGCATAAGAGAATTTGTGATGGGATCACAACTAGTGATTATCTCTAAATGTGCAAATGTGAATTGTTGGAAATATCCCTAGTCGATGAATTGATAAATACGGACACTATCAATTCTGTTGAGACTAGCATGGGTTATTCTCTATTCAGCTGATTCTCACTGGCTGGTGACATTGGCATGTCCGGAGATAAACATGGATGCTAGTTAAGGGAACTAGTTCATTGGAGTGACTAGCTGTAAGACTTCATATGGGAATCTACATGTAGATATGTCAATGAAGATCTTACTGCGGCTTAAGTGCGATGTTCCTTTGACTTGCGGTGTTCAAGTCATCTTGGTCATGGAGACTTATACTTTGACATCTTAAGCAAGCATCTCCAAGGAGGTGTGGACCCAGGATGATCGGGTATAAGCCGAAGTGCCCGAAGATGTTTGAACAGCCTACAAAGGATTCACCACTCCTTGCGAGGAGATGTATACCCAGGCCTATCGTCGGATTGTTACTCGAAGCCTCTGGCCAGAGCATATCATGTTAAGAGTGCGAGTTTCTTAAATACATGAGAGTAATTAGAAATCCAAAGGACGAGAAAGACACTGCTTGGGCTAGGTGTGACGTAGTCAGCCTAGTGGGGACTGACACCATTGACCGTGTCCTGAACCAAGTGGGTATAAGGTGGTGAAGGGAATGGGGCACGATTTAGTAGAGCTGCTGAAGGGTTTTAGAATAATTTCTTCTGAGGTCAAACCGTTGATCTTTCGATTAATTGGGGATCATGATGTACTACTAGGTGCCACTCATGATCGTTCTATAATTAGTTAATTATAGACGGCCAACATAAATCGAAAGCCTATTTAGTCACACGCACTACGAGTAATCCGAGGGATTTAAAACGAGTTGAAAATTGGATTTTTCGATCAAGAGAAATAAGTCGAATCTGAGTTAATCAGAGGCGCAATGGAAGCTAAAAATGGCTAAGTCTTTTGAAGGCTTTTTGGGCGAATTAAATGAGTTTAATTCGCGACCGGTTCGGGTTGGTTTGGCCGGCCAAAGAGGGTGCTAACCCTTCTTGTGGTGGCCGGCCATTAAAGGGAGATTAAACCAATTTAATTGGTTTAATTAATAAAATAAATCTAGTGTGATTTGTTTTATAAATTATGGATAAATAAATTTGTATAATGAAATTTATATAAATAAAATTTATAGAAATTTATTCTTTTATGGAAGATTAAAATAATCCATGAATTGGTTTATTTTAATTTTATAAAATCAATTATGAATTGATTTTTCCATAATAAGAAAGTTTATAAATTTCTTATAAAAATTTATTCCATAATTTAAAGAGAAGAAGAATTAATTTTATTATAAATTGGTTTATAATAAAGACTCGGTTTAAACGGAATAATTAATAAGAAAATTTATAAGATAAATTTCTTATAACTAATTCCGTTAATTCCGTTAATTTGGTTTAGAGGGAGACTTAGCAAAGGAGTTGCTACTATATAAAGGAACCAAAGGCTAGCCCTTATTCCAATCAATTAATCAAGAGATTAATTACTCTCTCCCTCTCTCTCTTAATCTCTCCTCTCCTCCTCTTCTTCTTCCCTTAGGGCCGGCGCACCCTAGCTCCTCTAGGGCCGGCGCCCAACCAAATCCAAGAAGGTGAAGTTGCCGTGAGCATTGAAGAAGAAGGAGAACCCGAACACGAAGAAGAAGAAGTGGATAGCGACTCCTCTCTTCCCGGAATTCGATTCCGTTACTTCGTTGGTTAGTCTTCCGTTATTTTCTTTTATTCTTCTAGTTGTGCCTTCCAAGAATCTAGTAGTTCTCGTCGGCACAAAACTCGTGACTTTGCGAAGTCATCCCGAAGAGAACTCAGCGTGGACGCGAATAGAGGCGGAGCTTCCAAGGGACGCTACGGTTGGATCTCGTCCCTTACTTCGAGTTACGAGAGGTACTTGGTAAATTTGTTTACTTTTCCGCAAAGTTTTATTTTATGATTATGTCAACACAATGTAAGGTTGCATGCTAGATACGAAGTTAAAATAATTTAGGAAATTATTTTATGCAAACTCTTCCGCTGCACGAAAAATTTTGAATTTTACGAACTCGTATCCTTGTCGACATGCACCCGGTCCCAACAATTAGGACCACTAATAACACTATCATCAGAAAATAAAAGTCTAGAATGGTCCTGTGGAGCTTCAGTTTCTTCTTCTGGAGCTGAAAAATTTGGAATTGGATTTTGAATAGGAGTCTCCGAAGGGATGCATGCTGTAGGTGCCCAGACTTTAATGTATTCTTCTTCTTCTTCTTCTAAAATTGCAAGATCCATTAAAGAAAGATTTGGCCTTGCGCTAGGGTCACCTTGAACTTGCATTTGATTCAGTTGACTAGCAATTTGTCCAACGCCTCTTTCGATGTCTTGAAGCCTTTGCTGCCTTTGATGATATTGTACAACTTGTTGATAAATCTCCTCCATTCTTTGTTGTTGAGCCTCATTCTCATTAAGATTCTCAAAGCCTCCTTGGTTAGCATAGCTCCTTGACTGATTTTGAAAGGATGAAGTAGGCTGAAAATTTTGAGCTTGCTGATTTGGTTGAAAACATGGCTGTTGAGGCTGATTAAAGGGCTGATATTCTTGGAAACTTTGCTGGGAGTTGTAGCCTTGAAAGTTCTGATTTTGGTGTGGAAAATTCTGTGGCAAGGGCTGAAAATTCTGATTTTGAAACCCTTGGTTGTAAGGCTGAAAATTTTGATTCAAGGGCTATGTGGGCTGATAAAATGGCTGGTTTTGAGGCGGATCTTGCTGAAATGTTTGACACACTTGCTGCCCCTGTTGATATGGCTGAAATTGAGGTTGAAATTGATTATTTCCATGCTGAAAATTTTCAAAAGGCTGCTGGAAATTTTGGTTAAAATGCTGAAATTCTTGCTGAAATTGTTGGAATTGTTGTGGTGGCTGAATTTGAGGCTGACAAAACTGATATGGTTGCTCAAATTGGGGCTGATAGCTCTGAAATGGTGGCTGCCCGTTCTGAAAATACTGATTTGGTTGAAAATTTTGAAATGATGGTTGATCTTGTGGCTGAAAAAACTGATTTGGTTGTTGAAAATTCCAATAGGGCTGTTGGAATTCTTGATTTAGCTGCTGAAATTGCTGGAGAGGCTGAAATTGTGGCTGAGGTAGCTTCTGATAAGTAGATGACTGAGCTTTACGTTCTAGTTTAACACATTTTTTAACTCCTCCAATGCCTCTTCTATCTCTTTTGACCCCATTTTGAATTTGCAGCCTTCTCACAAAACAAACAAGAAAAATGACAGCAACCGTATATGAAAGATAAAGCAAAATAAAATAGATCCCAATGATATGTCAAAAAGCATACAAGTAAAAATCAAACAAATCAACTAGTTGCTTCCCCGGCAACGACGCCAAAAATTTGACGAGTCCCGAATCTACTATGTTAAATTGTCACGAATTGTGGGACCATCAGATTTAAATGTGAATGAAATGCTGGAAACCCTTTTACAATCAAAAGTATGAAAATGTAATATAGGGGCCACAGGTCGTATTTTTCTCGGGGACTAGTTGTTGTTGTTCGATTCAAGCTCGTATTTAGGTGTCGTTTGTGAATTTTTGGGTTTCGAATATGATGAGGTTTTAGTTTCGTAATCTGAAATGAAATCGCATGGAATTAAAGGAACTTAGCTAATAAGCTAAACAAGGTGATGGCAATCAATAAGCTTGACCAAATGATACTTTAACCAATTAATGCTACTTGCAACCTTTAGACATCAAACTAATACAAAATGCAATAGCACATCACACCTTGTGTTCAACTTTAGGATTTGTAAATCAAAACCAACCAAATGATAGGCAATCTATGAACAAACTGATACAAGATTGATGCCCAAAACTCAACTTGATACTAAAGAGCAATTAATTTAACAAACCCAAAACTGCCAAAGAATTGAAAGCTGAGCAAAGTCAGAAACCTACGACAGAATTGCAGAAACTTGATGACAAGTATGCAGCCACGAATTGGATACAAAATCAGACACAAAAACCGAACCAGAATGCTACAATCCAAGGTTCAACTAAGATTCACAAGAATATGCATCACTTGATACAATTTCAGAATTAAAAGATTGAAACACTGCAGCCATAAACTTACTTCTGCAGAATGCAGAATTCAAGTGCTGGAATGTAGAAACAAGTCGACCACAGATCAGGCAAAGCAAGCTGGGACTAAAATCAAGTGCTGACATGCAAAAACTGATGCTACTTCAGAAATACATTAAGTGCAGAAATTGATCCAAGTGCAGCAATTCAGAAATTTCACTACAATCAACTCACACGAACTAGCTGCAAACTTTGGACAGCAAACAAATGCATATAAAATTCAGAAATGCTGAAATTAATACTTATCGATTTCAAACTCAATCATACACCAAAAAATAGATGGGTTTCGGATGCAAGCTGTGCCAATTTAGCTTGGCACGCAAGGATGAGCTGCTGCATAAATTGAATCCTAGTTTCAGAACCCAATCTCAATTGCTTTGAGATGAAACAACTGCAGAACTAGTTCAGAAGTAGAACTGAGCTAATTTGACACAATTTCAGAAATGTTAACTGAAGATTTCAGAAATGAAAGCTGGATGGCAGACTTGAAAACTGGACATGGCAGATTCAGAATCTGATGCTGAATTTCAGCATCCATTTGAAATGCAAAACAAGCAACAACAAGCTGGAATTGATACATAAATCTAATCTTCAGTAAAGGTTCATGTAAGGATTAAAAGAGCTGAAACACACGTGATGCATTTGCAGGACAAAATGAAGTAGCAAAATTCAGAAACAGTTTAGAAACTTCACTGCAGAAACAGTTTGCAGAATTTTAATGTTGGCACGCACTTGGTAATTGATTCACAGAAATTGAATTGCGGCAACTAAAATTAAGTGCCATGTTAACTAAATAAGCTGTCGATCTAACATAAGTGCAGCAATTAAAGCCAACAAGTGCAGACATAATTCAGAGAGCAACCACTCTGATGCGAGTTCAGAAACTGCACGAAATTGCAGAAATGGTTGCAGAATTTCAGGAATGCAACTATGAATTGAGTTCAAACTTAACCCAGTAGCTTGTGTGAAGTGGATGGATGTGAAACAAACAATTAAAGTGCAAATTGATGAGCTGAAGTCGAAATTTTCAGAAATGAAATGGAGATGCAGGATTGAAGGTTGATACGCAATCTGAAATCAGAGAGTAACTGATACGCATGAACAACATTAGAAAAGAAATCGAATTTGATTACAATTGTTCACTAACAAACAATGAACCTAATTGACTTGCATAAACGAAACTGATTTAAAACAAAAACAAATCAGAAACTAAACTTAACAATTCTAGAATTTCAGAAACAGGAAGTGGCACGCAAGCAATAAAATTGCAAACTACTCAAATTTGGATCTAATTATCACTAAAACAAGCTCTTAACTACTCAGCATCTAAGAATTAAACCCTAATTAAGCTCAAACCATTCAGAATTACGACTAAGTTGCTGGTATTAAACTGCAAAAACAGAACAAGTGCAGAATATAAAGTTTACAGCTAAAAACATTGGAAATTAAGAATCTAAACTACTCCTCAACCCTTCTCCAATTCAAGAGCTCCTTGGTCGTCAATCAAGGGAGAACCTCGGACCTGCAAGCTCTGCAAATCAGTGAAGATACGTCTCTGCTACTGAAACAGACCAAAACCTGCTCAAACTGAAATCAGCTTCCGAATTCTTTAATCTCACTGTTGTGGCTTGCGAATTAGATTTGGGAGTGACCGAAACCTTCCAGGGAACCCCTCTGGTCAGCTCGGATGCGGTGGAAATGGAATACAGCTGAGTTCGTCGAAGTCGGATAGCAGACTGCCGAAACCTCGCGCAACCTTGCTATTGAGCAGAAATCGATTCTGAAACCTCGCTGAGATTCTCTTCACTAACCTAGCCCTTGCTTTGATGATGGATTGAAGGATCGCGCCTCCTTTGATGAAGAAACAAGCTAAGAAATGGAAGAACAGCTGAAGTAGAAGATGACTGCGGTGGAGACGCGACAAGGGAAGCAGCGGGCGATTTCTGATTAAATATGAACAAATGGACGGCTCAGATTGCTTTGATGAAATCCAACGGTAGATCTTGGTCTGATTTGAGCCAAACTTTTATGATGATGATCTGGGGTCAGAATCTGCCTTGTGGTAGCTCGGATCCTTCAGATATGCAACGGATGGTCCAGATCAACTCTATCTGTGAATGGACGCTCTAGAGCCCTCCTTGCTTGATCTAACGGTTGATTTAGCTCTGATTGGGATGAAACCTTCAGATCTTGATCATAGAGCTTGATCAACCCTAACCCTAGCTCGGATTGCTTCAGATCATCCCGGATGGCTCAGATCTAGCCGCTCTTGAATCGGACGACCCGGATTAATCGTAGGCTTGATAATTCGATCCGGTTCACATCCGACTCAGGTTTGACCCAGTATGCCCTAGGTCCAGGATCCTTTCATGTCTACAAAAATATATCAGAAAATTAGTGGCCAAATAATCCAAAAATTGTGTAATTTTGTAATTAAGTCCAAAATAAGATGAAGTTCCAAAACCTAGGGTAAAATCATAATTAAGCAATAAAAACATGGGTCAAACATGGATTTTAGCAATTAAAATAATCAATAAAATGGTGCTTATCAACTACCTAAGCATTCATTAGCAAGAACTCACTTTAAAAGAAAAATTTATTGCTAGAAACTAAAAAATGATATTTACAATGAAATAGAAATGCAAGAAAGATAAAAACTCCCCTTCAAGTTGGGTAGAGAGCACGGAGAATCCATCTTGAGAGAACTATCCTCACATGATCAATCTCATAATGCACAACTTTCTCCCTTATCAATTTCGCATAAGTATGTCCCGGTGGTCGGAGACGATTAAGGTTCAAAATCCACTTAAGGGGTGAATGGCTACAAGTCAAAGTAAGCTCAACTCCTCCCACTATATACTCTTTGGAAGTCCTTCCGGGAGGTTGTAGGCTATTAAGTTGGAGCATTCATTCAAGAAGCCGACGGACGACACCCTGCAAAACCATGAAAAGAAAATACCTCCCGCACGCATGCAGGGTAAAAAGAAATGAAATACAAACAATCTCTACATAGAATGAATTAAGAAATGCATCACAGCCAATAAAATCAATCTTAGGTACCTCTATGAATTTTTCATAATCAGTCTCTACATAAGATCTACCAAGAAATGCATCACAACTAATAAAATCAATCTTAGGTACCTCTATGAATTTTTCACAATCAGTCTCTACATAGGATGTATCAAGAAATGCATCACAACCAATAAAATCAACCTTAGGTATCTCTATGAGTTTTTCACAATCAGTCTCTACATAGGATGTATCAATAAATGCATCATAGCCAACAAAATCAGCTTTAGGTATCTCTATGAATTTTTCTAAACAATTAGGAGAAATACTTACCTTGTCTTGCTGAGAAATACCTGAAGGTTCTATAAGAGTAGATGTATCTATGACCTCCTCCTGGTCAGGTAAAGGCTCCACCTCAGGTTCAGACTCTGGTGGACATACAATTAGAAGAGGTGATTCTTGGGCCCTTGCTTCCACCATGCAAGTCCCTACACTTTCATACTTATCCTCTAAACCTCCTGATATGTCAATCAATGAAGGTGATCCCTGGGGCTCAGTGCAATCCCCTACACCTATAGAATCATCTCCAACACATGCTTCATCAACAATATCTACAACAACCATATTAGAAAAGTTAGGATCAACAACAACTATATCATCCTAAAATAAAAGACTAGAAGGGTCCTGTAGAGCTTCAGAATCGAATTCAAAACTGTCACAAGCTTTACTATCCATCTCCTCCAATGCCTCTATCACTAATGCATCTTCAGCCTCATCTGAGCTAAATCATCCTCTCTGAATATTAATTGAAACTTCATCAGTAAATAAATATGCCTTAACATCTTCATCTACAATTTCCATGCTAATGGTAGAGAAATCCTCTCCGGGGTACTGTGGGAAGGGTAAAGGGACTTTCGGTTCCTCCACTTGAGCTGAAAATTTTGGAAATGAATTTTTACCAGGGATTTCGGGAGGAATAGCTACTGTAGGTGGCCTAATTTTGCTGATTTCTTCTTCTTCTTCCACCAAAATTGCAAGATCAATTGAAGAAGGACTTAGGCTTGCACTAGGGTCACTTTGAACCGGTATAGAATCAATTTCGGAGCTGTTTTGAGATGGAAAATAAGTTACTGGAAAATTTTTCAGAAAAATCGGCACTTTGAACATTTAGACTTGAAACAATTTCCCCACTCCTCAAAGTTATCGCACAATCATTCCCCTCAAGATTAGGAGTAGCTTGAAAAAGTAATTGTCCCGATCCTTGGGCTTGCATTTGATTCATTCCACCAACCAATTGTCCAATGTGTCTCTCAATGGTTTGAAGAGTAGAATCATTCTCTTGTTGTTGTAAACTTTGCTGTTGTTGTATGATTTGTTGCATAATCTCCTCAAGCCTTTGTTGTTGAGCCTCAAGCTCACTAGAATCCTCAAAGTCTCCTTGATTGATATAGGACTCTTGTTGGTCTTGAAATGTAACATTAGGTTGCTGAAAATTATAAGTAGGCTGTGAACTCTGAAAATCAAGTTGTTGGGGCTAATTAAATAAGCAACTAGGCTGTTGAAATTGCTGAAAATTGGTTTGATAACAAGGATGATGTTGCTGGAAATTATTGCTCTGAAAATTCTGATCTGCTTGCTGAAAATGTTGGTTGAAAGGCTGAAAATTTGGTTGACAACTTGGTGGAAGTTGATGGAAATTATGACTCTGAAAATTCTGAATTTGGGGCTGAAATTGTTGACCAAATGGCTGAAATTGTTGGGGCTGAAATTATTGACTTTGAAACTGAAAATTCTGATTGTATGATTGGAATTCTTGCTGTGAAGGTTGAAAGTCTTGCTGATCATAATGAAATGGTTGTTGGAAATCTTGGAAAATCTACTGAAACTGTTGTTGTGGCGGATTCAGAGGTTGGTTTTGCTGGAATTGTTGATTTGGTTGCTGAAAATGTTGATAAGGCTGGAATGGTTGAAAATTCTACTGAAAATTATGAGAAAGCTGTGAGGGTTGATAATCTTGATAAACTTGCTGCTGAACATTCTGAAAATACTGATATTCTGCCATGGGACTGCTTGAATGAGTAGAAAAATTTTCAATAGCTTCTCAAACTTTTCCTTGATTTTTTCCTAGCTTTGAATGTTCTCTCTATTTCAGGATCAAACTCCTCAAGATTACCACCAGCAGTCCTGGTCATAAACCAAATAAGAAATGACAGCAAATGTATATAGAAAGAATAAGCAAATAAAATGGAATCAAAGAATATGAAAATAAACACAAGCTCAAATTAAACAAATTCAACTAGTGATTCACCGGCAACGGCGCAAAAAATTTGATGGACCCAATAACTAGTGTCACGAATGAGTCTCAAATTTAGATATTTATAAGTTGAAAATCCTTAGCTCACAAAATAAAATATAGTACAGGGGCCTCAAGTCGTATTTTTCCAATGACTAGTTAAGGATATTTAATTCAAGCTTGAAAGTTGTTGTCGTTTGATGATTTGGGTTTTATAGTAAAATGGAGGTTTTTGTGATAAGGAAATAACTGTATGAAATAGAATGAACTTAGCTAAAGCATGGAGCGAATTAGGAAATTACAAGAACTACACTTAAACTATTTGACAACTAAGCAATTAAATTCAAACGATGGAATTGAAATTTAATATCTAATTGCAGGAAACTAATGGCAGGAAACTAATTGCAGAATAAAGAAAACTAGAACAAAACATGGCTTAAGAACTTGGCTTGAAGTGTAGATGAAACAATCTAGATCAATTTGAAGAAATACATGTTTAAAACCAAAACTATCCTAAATTGAACATCAAATCAGTTCATTGTTCAAGACTTCCCTTTGCCGTCACACAAAGGTGAGCTAGAAACCCTCTGAACTCAAAAACCAATGAAGAAAACCTCCTTTGATCATTTCGCAATGAATTGGAATGAACTGCTCTTCCTGATCGGTCACGAGACCGATCAGGTCCTCTTCTGATCGGATTGGGGACCGATCAGAAGCGCCTCTGTCCGATCATGGTGAACAATCAATAGCTGAAAAACTGTCCTCGATCTCTGCCTTCTCAATCGGCTGGATGGCGATCGAACCCAAAACCATCAAAACGCCTTTGAGAACCCCTCTCAAGCTTCGACAGCTCTGAACGATGGAAACCAGCGATCAACAAGGATCGATCGGCAGGCACAGCAGCTCCGGTAAAACCCTCACCGTAGCTCCTTCAGCTGCGAGATTTGGATGCAAACTAAATAGAGAAAATTACCTTGATGATTCAAAACCTTGAGAACGAAACAAATCTGATGTTGGTCGGGTGATCTGAGAAGAAAACAGACGAAGGAAATGATGATGAATGGAGAAAACTAAGCTACTCTACGACCTAGCGAGGATGCGATCTGGGGAGGAGAAGTCTGTTTTATTAGTTAGCAATGAACATCTGTGATCGTTCTGGCCTCATCCGACGGCTGGATCATCTCAGATCTAAACCAAACTTCCCAGATCTCCATCAATGGCTCTGATCTACTTCTCCTTGGCTTGGATAAATCAGATCTGTGACGATGGCTCAGATTTTCCCTTCTCTTGAATGGATGGTTGAAACTCCCTTTAAGCTTGATCCGACGGTCAGATGGACTCTGATTTGGTTCAAACTTTCAGATCTTGATCTGTGGTCATGAATAGCCCTATCTTGAGCTCGGATTGATCAGAAGTTCATAGATAGCTAAGATCTACTTGTTCCTTGATCGGACGACCCATATAGATCCAATGCTTGATCGTCTTGATCCTAGTCCAATTCTGGCTCAACTTGATCCAATCCGATCTAGGTCCATGATCCTTCAAAGCCTACAAAATTAGATTCAAATTATAGTGTCAAAATACCTCGAATATAGAAAGAATTGAATTCAAAAGCTAAAATAGACATATATCATGGAACCTAATGTAAATACAAGATTAAGCATATAAAAGTGGATCAAAACATGGATTTGAGAGCCTAAAATGATTAACAAAATGGTAGTTATCAATGGGTCCTCCAATAGCCAGCATTGCTGGGTTGGAGTGTTAATGATTTTCCCTCTGGGAGATGCATTATATCTGTCCATCCGGCTACATTTCACAGCTACCAACAACGAAGCTAAGTACGAGGTGATCCTAACTGGCCTGCAGGCAACTAAGCACATGGGGGCAAATTGGGTCACTGTATATTTGGATTCCCAGTTGGTATCACAACAAATAAAGGGTGATTTTGAAGTCAGGTGCGAGCACCTGCAGAAATATGTATCCCTTTACGAGCAGCTGAAGGATTCCTTCGGGGAGGTTATTCTACAGAAGATCTCCCGGACTGATATTGTTCGGGCGGATGAGCTAGCCAAACTGGCTAGCTCCATATCCACCTGGCAGCTAAATGAATCTAGTGCCACGGAGGGGACAGCCACACAAATTGGAGAAGCGGGAGGCGATGTTCAGACCGACTGGAGGGATTCCTACGTGGCGTTCTTGCGTAATGGGACCGTTCCAAGCAAGGACCAAGAAAGCCGGCTATTCCACTACCCGGCAGTCAGATTCACGTTGGTGGGTGATCAACTGTATAGGAGGGTCTTTGCACGGCCTCTCCTCAAGTGCATCGGACCGGGGGAGGCTAACTACGTGATGAGAGAGGTACATGAAGGCATATGCGGGAATCACATCAGAGGAAAATCTGTAGGACCGGTGCCGTCGATAGAGGGGGGCTAAATATCGACCGTAAAATCTTCAAAAACATGTTGTAATCATTCAAACTTTCATTCTAGATACAGAGTTAGTAGAAGCGGAAAAACAATAGAAAGAACGAACAAAACAAACACCACAGCGCACGCAGGATTTTTTACTTGGTTCCCAACCCTCCAGGGTCAGAACATCCAAGGCCTAAGCACGGGAACGCCCGTTCACTAATGGTCTCCTTTCTGGACTTTTCGGAGGCAGAGAAACCTATTTTACAGTGCAGAAATTACAATAAAAAATATATGAAAAAGATAAGTGCGGAATTGTAAAATTCAAACCAAATAAAAAGAATCGAAGACTCGGCCGATCTGGATCTCCGAAGTGCTGCACACTTCCTCCCGGAGCCTCCTTGGTCGCAGAGCTTCGTCGTTAGTGGGTTTCGTCTATTTAGAGTGCTCAGAATGATTCTAGAAGTTGTGTTCTGAGCCTTGGGGTCGAAGCCCCTTTTATTGGCTTCATTAGGGTGCCTATGATCACCGGGGTGCCTCAAAGGGCTTGGTCAAACCTTATCTCCGTGCCGAACTCGTCGCAGCCGATAAGGCATCTAACCAGGGCACCCTGGAGCTCCTAGTCGCCTCAATGACCCCAATCAAAGCTTATCTCTACTTAGAACTCATAGCAGCAAATACAGCTTTGAACCAGGGCGCCTGTATCGATAAGGGCGCCTGAATGGAAGCCTATTCTGCCTTCTCTGACCAAACTTGCTCTGCCTTCTTTGACTGAGGCGCCTCCTTCAATGCGGGTGCCTGAATGAACCCTGGTTTTGCCTCCTTTCATTGAGGCGCCTCCTATAGGGACCGGGTGCATGTTGACATGGATGCGGGTTCGTAATTTCAAAATTAATTACGTGCAGCGGAAGGTTTAGCATAAATAATTTCTCTAAATCATTTAACCACACATCTAAGCATGCAAGTTTATCTTGTGTAGACATGATCATATATTTGAAATTTTACAGAAACATAAACTAATTTACGTATTACCTCACGTAACTCGAAGGAAGGGACAAGATCCAACCGTAAGCGTCCCTTGGAAGCTCCGCCTCTATTCGCGTCCACGCCGAGTATCTTCGGGATGACTTCGCAAAGCCATGAGTTTTGTGTTCTCGAGAACTACTAGATTCTTCAAGAATGTGATGAGAAAAACCAAGAGAGAAGTCGGAACACTAACCACAAAAGGATGGCCGGAATCAAAATTCCAGCGAAGCAAAAGAAGAGGCTTGCGGCAAAAAGGATCCTTGCGGCAAACTCTAATTCCGGCAGCACCTTCTTCCGGCCAAGAGATGGCCGGAGCTTCCTTCTCCAGCAGCAGGTGGTGGTCGGTAGGGAAAGGGCAGGGGCGGCCGGCTGGTGCTCCTTCTTGGGGCTGGTTGGCGCACGGCAAGAAGGGGAGAAGAGGAGAGAAAGAGAGGGAGAGAGCCTATGCCTTCATCTCTATCATTCACACCCAAGCCTTGCCTTCGGTCCTTTATATAGTGGCCTCTCAACCATCAAGCCTCTCAAATATGGAATAACTTATTCCATCATGCCAAGTTTGATTTTATATCATGGTTAAAATCATATTTTAATTCATGATAAAAATCTTCTCTCCTATGGAATAAATTTCCTTATCATGGTAAATCAATCCATGATTGATTTTATAAAATAAACCAATCCATGGTTCATTTTAATTTCCATTAAAAATAAACCAAACATGTGTTTATTATATAAAAATTTATATCATCCATAATTTTATAAAACAAACCACACTTGGTTTATTTTATAAATTGAACCAAAAACTTGGTTCTCTCCATTTGTTGTGGCCGGCCAAGCAAAGAGGATGGAGGCCCTCTTTGGCCGGCCCATCCAAGCCACGCCCCAATGAATTAAACTTATTTAATTCATCTATTAAGTCTTCAAAAGACTTAGTCATTTTACGCTTCTGATGCGTCTCTGAAAAAATTCAGATTCGACTTATCGTTTGGCTCAACCAAACCTAATCTCTCTTCATTGGAAAATCTAATTTTCAACTCGTTTTAAATCCCTCGGATTACTCGTAGTGCGTGTGACTAAATAGACTTTCGATTTATATTGGCCGTCTATAATTAATCAATTATAGATCGATCATGAGTGGCACCTAGTAGTACATCATGATCCCCAATTAATCGAAAGATGAACGGTTGACCTCAGAAACAATTCTGAAACCCTTCAGCAGCTATAATGAATCGTGCCCCATTCCCTTGACCATCTTATACCCACTTGGTTTAGGACATGGTCTATGTGTGTCAGTCCCCACTAGGCTGACTACGTCACACCTAGCCCAAGTAACGTTTTCTCATCCTACGGATTCTAATTACTCTCATGTATTTAAGAGATTCATACTCTGAACATGTCATGCTCTGGCCAGAGGCTTCGAGTAACAATCCGACGATAGGCCTCGGGTATACATCTCCTCGCAAGGAGTGCTAAATCCTTTGTAGGCTGTTCAAACATCTTCGGGCACTTCGTCTTATACCCAATCAACCTGGGTCCACACCTCCTTGGAGATGCTTGCTTAAGATCTCAAAGTATAAGTCTCCATGACCAAGATGACTTGAACACCGCAAGTCAAAGGAATATCGCACTTAAGCTGCAGTAAGAACTTCACTGACATATCTATATGTAGACTACCATATGAAGTTTTACAGTCAGTCACTCCAATAAACTAGTTCCCTTAACTAGCATTCATGTTTATCTCCGGACATCTCAATGTCACCAGCCAGTGAGAATCAGCTAATTAGAGAATAACTCATGCTAGTCTCAACAGAATTGATAGTGTCCATATTTATCAATTCATCGACTAGGGACAATTTCAATACTTCACAATTGCACATGTAGAGATAATCACTAGTTGTGAATTCATTACAAATTCTCTCATGCTGTGAATTGTATTGCGGACATTCAGTAAATGAGTTTAAGATCTCAATCAAATACACAAACATGTATACTCAAATAGTGAATATTCATTTATTAAAATAAATGATTACAATCAAAAGGCGATTGCCTTAGGACACTTCTCTCATATCACTAACAAACTCCCACTTGGCCTAATGTCAATCGCTACTGTACCCAATACCACAGGCTCTAACATGACCCTCAAACTTGCTTTGAGGCAAGGCCTTAGTTAAAGGATCTGCTAAATTCCTTTCAGTGGGAATTTTCTCAATTTGTATATCATTCCTACTTATAATCTCTCTAATTAGATGATAGCGGCGAAGCACATGTTTGATCGCTGATGAGACCTTGGTTCCTTTGCTTGTGCAATAGCTCCATTGTTGTCGCAGTAAGCCGGTATTGCTTCATCAATGGTTGGAACCACACCAAGTTCTGAGACAAACTTTTTGATCCAGACTGCTTCCTTTGCTGCTTCCGAAGCTGCAATATATTCCGCTTCCGTGGTAGAATCCGCTACAGTGTCTTGCTTGGAACTCTTCCAATTTATTGCGCCTCCATTCAAAATAAATACGTATCTGGACTGAGATTTAGAGTCATCCTTATCTGTCTAGAAACTAGCATCTGTATACCCATGTATTACCATATCACCTTCTCCATATATTAGGAACACATCCTTAGTGTTTCTTAAGTCCTTGAGGATTGTCTTGACAGCCGCACAATGATCCATTCCTGGATCAGACTGGTATCTGCTTGTGACGCTCAGAGCATATGATACATCGGGCCTAGTACATAACATAGCATACATGATAGATCCTATCGCGGTTGCATAAGGAATCTTATTCATGCAAATCCTCTCGTCTTCTATGCGCGGACACATAGACTTCGAAAGGTTGATCTCATGCCTGATGGGAAGGTAACCTTTCTTGGATTCCGACATGCTAAAGCTTTCTAGCACTCGGTCTATATATGTAGACTGCGAAAGACCAAGCAACCGTTTTGATCTATCTCTATAGATTCTAATCCCAAGGATATAGGTTGCTTCTCCCAGGTCATTCATGGAGAAAGTTTTGGACAATAAAATTTTAACTGTCTGTAAAACTGATATATCGTTTCCTATAAGTAATATGTCATCGACATATAACACTAGGAATACGACTGCACTCCCACTAACCTTCTTGTACACACAAGGTTCGTCAGGATTTTGTGAGAAATCAAACTCTTTGATTGTCTCATCAAAACAGATGTTCCAGCTCCTGGATGCTTGCTTTAGTCCATATATGGATCGTCGAAGCTTTCATAGTTTGGTTTTATTAACCGATGTGAAACCTTCAGGTTGTATCATGTATACATCCTCAAGCAGGTTTCCATTAAGGAAAGCTGTTTTCACATCCATTTGTCATATCTCATAATCATAATGAGCTGCTATGGCCAGGAGCATCCGAATGAATTTAAGCATAGCTACTGGCGAATAGGTTTCGTCATAATCAATTCCTTGTTTCTGACGATATCCTTTTGCCACTAATCTAGCCTTAAAGGTAACAACATTACCTTCCATATCGGTTTTCTTCTTGAAAACCCACTTGTACCCTATGTAACGCCCGCTTTTTTTTTTTAAAGCGGCGTTACGTTAACATACTTAAGGCATGTAGACATCATAAGGCTGCGGAATAACTTTAACTTATACATACATGCCCTACTACCATTCCTAACATAATGACATGGAAACTCGGCATATTGACTTCATACTTAAACATCATATCATGTCATACTTAACATCACATCATAGAGTTCCATAAGTCATTATTCAAGCATATAAGTGACCAAAGTAAAGTTCTAGCATAAACGATAAACATATGATTCCCTGGGCCAAGTCACTACCACACACATGCGTTCTTGCCCTCCTGTTGCTTCCATCATTGTCCCCTTGAATGATCTGCGGTATAAGGAAATAAGACTATAAGCACACAGGCTTAGTAAGACTCTTTCCTACTCACAAAAACCATTCATCATCTCATAATGAGCACATGAAACATTTACATGCTTGGTGCTCTACTTAGAACATAACATCTTGAATCACTTATCATATACATAGCATGGCATGAACATAAACATAAGTGAACATTCCTAACATGGCATGAGACATGGCATAAACGTAAACATCATAACATTCTAAGCATGGCATACTACGTGACATGAACATAAGCATGATAACATTCTAAACATGGCATACTATATGGCATAAGCATAAACATAATCAACGTTCCTAGCATGGCATAATTCATGGTAAACATGGTATACTACATAGCATAATTCATGGTATAAACATAACATCCTAAACATTCTTGACATGACATAATACATGGTATAAACATGTCCATAAGGTGTGAAACAACCTGTATGGCCTAAACATAAGCATACTTCCTATCATACCATATGAACATCTTCTTAACATAATCATGACATAGATCATTTATTTTCATGCATCTTTCTTAACATGAAGTGTAAGCATAAAATCTTATTAGCATAGCATAATGCATAACATGAATGAATGCATGAGTGGAATGCATATACATAAGGATGCTTAACTTTTAAAAACATACTTTTAAATGCTTAAACATAATCATCATATCATTGGGGTCCCCGGCTTGTACCACATACATACATCATAAGCGCGCATCCCTAGCAAGTCCGAGGTAGCGAGTCCCGGCCTACTAGGGTAAGGACAGCATAGTCGGTAGTCCCCGAACCGAGGCGTTCTTAAGGAGCCCATCCCTGTTGCACAGCTCCGGTAGTGCTAGAACCGTGGACAGCATAGTCGGTAGTCTAGAACCGGAGCGTTCTTAAGGTGCCCATCCCTTGGACCCATAGTTCGGTCCGGTACAAGCCCATTCATAAAGTAAAATACTTTACATGCTTCATCATTTATAAGACATTCATGGCATCTTTAACATAGCATAACTTGTTATGGCTCGGCCCGTCCACCGACCCATTTACCGGTCCTCACGACCGTCATACCGTCGACCGTTGACCGTGCCATTTAGCATATTTATGCCTTAAAGACATAAGCATCATCTTTCATTCATAACATGGCATGCATCTTCTTTCGTAAACATGGTATGCATCATCATTCATAAAACATGGCATTCATCTTCCTACATAATCATGGCATTCATCTTCCTACATAAACATGGCATGCATACCTACACATCATTCCTATTCCTAGTACTTGCATGATCATAACATAGAAGGTACACATTGCATTGAACTTGACATGTTTTCATAGATATTTATCCTACTACATAGAGCTTGTATAATCATGATACATAAGGTAACCATTGCATTTCTTGCCTAAGCATGATATCTATCTTAAGCATACATGGTAGGATTTCCATAGCATTCTACCTACCATTCAAATACATGGCATAAAACCTAAGACATACATAATAATCCCTATTAAGCATGGCATCCAATCATAAACATAAAATAAACATAGTGCTTAAACATTAGGGTTATGGTGAACATGATTTCTACCACATGCTTGATCCTATACATATAAATACTTTATGGTAAGCATGAACCATCATTCTTTGAACCCTAACTCCACCCCAAACCCTAGATACATGGCTTGGCCGAAACCTATAGGTGGAGTTCCATCAATCCCATAAACATGTACAATAGCATAAGGTAAAGGAACAACCATACATCATCTATGAGACCATAGGAAGTCATTGGGGCTCATGATTAGGGTTAACCCTAACCTTTAGTCCACCTTCCTAGGGCTGGCCGAAACTTATAAGGCCATGGGGGCATGGAAAAATTCCACTAAAATCCCCAACCGATCATTAACCATCAATTATATCTTACCATAGGGCACTTGGGGCCCTTACTTGAAATAAATCCTAACTTTTACCCTATTCACCCATCTTGGCCGAAACTCATAGGGTCTCTAGGCCATGTGAAAATTTACGTAAATCACCCTCCATCTCCTTTATATCATGATAATACATAAAACATATACTTGAAGTTTAAGACCCAACCCTACCCATGGGTCCTTGAAGTTGGCCGAAACTTGTAGGGTCTCTAGGGTACCCCAAAAATTCTCAAAAATTATATTAAATCTCTAAACATCATAAGGGCACATTAGACAACATGATTTTGATTTTTATCATCATTATAGACCAAGAACCCATGGGGCCGAAACCTATAAGGTTAGGTTCATGGGTTTCCTTTGGTTTTTCCAACATAAACATCACTTACAAAACTTTCATATCATTTTAATCTTTAAGAAAAGCCATTATACCACAGGTGAGGGAGTCTTACCTTGGTTGATCTTGATTATAAACCTTAGATTTGAGAGAAGGATGGAAATCTTGTTGCCTCTTGACCACCCTTAGCCCTTGTACTCTTGTGAAGACCTTAGATCTTGGAGATGAAGCCTTGGTGGAAGTTTTTCCAAGGGAGAACTCCTCCTTGGGGTTTCGGCTAGAATGAGGAGGGAGGAGGGGAGCAAATGCAATTGATGGAAGGAAGAAAGAAACTCCCAAACCCCCCTCTTTATCACCCATTAAGGAGGTAAATGAAGAGTCTCTCCATGACCCTTCATCTTCTTCTAAGCCTTAACCAATCTCCATTTCATTCCCTTATAACATTCCCTTGCTAGGTGAGTTGGTTAGAGCATGCATGGTTGTACAAGAGGTCCAAGGTTCAATCCTTGGCCCATGCACCTTATTTTTATTTTATTTTTCCTTTTTATTTTCTATTATTTTCCCTAAAATTCCGAAAATTCTCTAAAAATTCCCCCATAATTATGTTAATATTTCTCATTAAAACCCCTTTATATTTATATAAATTTCTATCTAAAATTCTCCAATAATTATGGTACTAAAAAGCCCATATAAGGCCCATTAGTATTTAACTTCTCAATTTAAATGAGAAAATATGGATTTCTAGGCCACCTTTTGTATTAATATTTATAGGTCCCTCAGAAAATTATCTAGACATGCTCAATATTTTAAGAAAATATTAAGAGAATTTTCCGGGTCGTTATAGGTTGTGGGTCTAGACTAGGTGTCTCTGTAATGTCTATTGGAGTTTCTTGAACTTCTTCAAGTTCAATGCTACTCCCACTATTTTCTTGTAAAAGAAATTCTTTTTCTAGAAATACAGCATGCCTTGAAACAAACACCTTTTGTTCCAAGGGATGATAGAATTGGTAACCTTTCGTTTCCTTAGGGTATCCAATAAATAGACGTTTATCAGACTTAGCATCCAATTTGTCTGATACTGTCCGCTTTACATAAGCAGGACAACCCCATATCTTTAGGTGAGATAAATGAGGGTTCTTACTATTCCACGTCTTATATGGAGTAGTAGAGACTACCTTGGTCGGGACTCTATTTAGTAAGTAAACAGCTGTCTTAAGCGCATAGCCCCAAAAGGATTTTGGAAGAGTTGCATGATTCATCATAGATCTAACCATGTCTATCAAGGTTCGGTTACGCCTCTCAGATACACCATTATTCTGTGGTGTATATGGCGGAGTCCATTGAGACAATATCCCATTGTCCCTAAGATAATCTTGAAACTCTTGACTTAAGTATTCACCACCCCGATCGGATCGAAGTATCTTAATACTTTTGCCAAGCTATTTCTCTACTTCACTTCTGAACTCTTTGAATTTCTCAAAAGCTTCAAATTTGTGTTTCATTAAGAACACATACCCGAATCGTGAGTGATCATTGATAAAGGTAATGAAGTAGCTATAGCCTCCTTGTGCAAGAGTTGACATTGGTCCACATACATCAGTATGTATTAGACCAAGCAATTCTCCCACTGGTTTACCTTTTTTGGAAAAGGGTAATTTGGTCATCTTGCCTTTTAAGCATGATTCGCATGTATCAAATGAACCGGGTTCAAATGATTCCAGAATTGCATATCGGTGTAATTTGGTCATGCGTTTCTTACTTACATGGCCAAGACGACAATGCCACATATAGGAGTCTATTTGATTATCTATTCGAGCACGTTTGTTGCTAACTTCGATATTGAAAACGTCACCGGATAAATCTAACGTGTAGATACCATTGCATAAAGTTCCGGTCCAATAAAGAACACCATTTAAAGTTATGTAACAGCAATTGTTACTAAAAGTTAAATGATAACCCTTTTCATTCAAGCATGAAATAGATAAAATGTTCTTTATTAACGAAAGAACAAAATAACAATTATCCAATTCTAAGCCAAGTCCAGTAGGGAGCTTTAGCAAATATGTTCCGATGGCAACAGCAGCAATCTTTGCTCCATTTCCAACTCACAAATTCGCTTCTCCCTTGACGAGTCTTCTTCTATTCCTTAGCCCCTGTATGTCATTACATATATGTGAGCTACACCCAGTATCAAGTACCCAGGTGTCCGAGGAAATAGAGCGACATTCAATAACGAAGATACCTGAAGAGGATGGGGCATCGGATGCCTTCTTCTTCAAGGACTCAAGATAAACCTTGCAGTTTCTTCGCCAGTGGCCCTCCTTGCCGCAGTGATGGCAAGTGCCTTTAGGTGTCTTTTCAATCTTTTTGGCCTTTTTCTTCCTTCCCTTATTTTGTTCTTTGGGCTTCCTCTTAGAGCCTTTCTTTGAGGAACCAACTAACAGTACCGTCTTCTGATCCTGCTTTACAGAAGGCTCTACAGTCTTCAGCAGGTTAAGCAACTCAGGAATGGTAGTCTCCAGTTTGTTCATCCGATAGTTCATCACAAACTGTGAGTAACTCTTGGGCAAACAATGTAGAATTAAGTCAATACTTAGTTCATGATCCATTGCAAATCCGAGGTGCCTAGTCGCTCAATGTACCCCCAACATCTTCAACACAAACTGTGAAACAGAAGTACC